>CAUYRH010084292.1:0-35924 GCA_963574655.1 Perodicticus potto
AAGAAAATGCTATGAGGGCTATCTCTCACAGTACGATCAAAATGTTTCTGATTGTATATGAAGCACATTCTGCCCTATGATTGCACCAATGTACACAATTATGATTTAATAAAATTATTAAAAAAAAAAAAAAGAAAGAAATTGAGTTTCTAACAAGCTCCCAGATGATGCTGGTCCACATACCAAAGACTTTGGAGCATCACCCTAGGCCAACCAGGTAGCCATATAACCACATTTTGAGGCAGGGATTGCTGGTCATACACGTGGCAGATATTTAAGTGAAAAATCAGCAGAAGGCCTGAGCTGAGGTAGGAGCAGGAAGGTTGCATTTTCCCCAGAAAGAAACTGAACTTCTCTGAAGACAGATGATGAATGTGAAGCTAATTACATGGGAGCTGAGTCAGAGGATAATGGAGATGATTTATGGTGCTGCAAAACTGAACAGAGACATGAAAATAGCAGCGAAGGGATGACGTGCATGGAACGTCAGACCAAAGATTTGTGTGATTGAATCTGTACCTTTTAGCATTTTGTTCCAGGGAAACAAACAATTGCCATTAGTATTAGAAAACAAAATTATCTGATGCTTTAGATAGACTGTGTGATGTGTAAATGGATCATTGTGATAGTTGTGGCAGACACTCTGGGTTGCTATCCCAATATCCTTTCACCCTCCTCTTTATCAACAGAACTACAATATTGATTGGTAACAAATGAGAATTGGTTTTAAACAACAGCACTAACACTGGGGCATATTTTATTGCATGTAGCTGTGTGCCCAGTTGCAAAGTTTGATTTCTCAGTCATCTTTACGGAGATGTAGATCTACATGACTGACTTGTAGCAAGTGAAACATTACCAGGGGTCTGCTACGCAGGCTTCTGGGAATCCTATTGTGTTCCTGACTCGAGGAACGCAAAGGGCAAACATAGCTGCATTGCATCCCGTGCTGTGGCTTCATTCTCTTCGTGTGGGATGTGGCTGTGAGGCCAGGATGTGGAGGAGTCATCCTTGAAAGCAGTGGAACCAAAGCCAAATAGAAGACGGAGAGACCCTAGGACCTCCCTACCAGCGCTGGGCTGCTTACCTTAAATTTCTGTTGCCTAAGAAAAGTAGTATATTCATATAGGTAAGCTTTTGTGTGCCTGTTATATGGAGCCAAAAAATTCCTAACAGATAAAATACATTTCATTTACTAACAGTTTGCTACATGCCAGCCACTTCTCTATGAATTTCATGTATGTTGTATCATTTAATGCTCACAGCAGCCCCATTTGGTATATTGTTGCATATTACCAAAAGCTTCTAAAGAGAATCCTTAGCATTTTAAAAATAGACTTTTAATAATTCCAGGGTAAATTTTCTTGGGTACTTACGAATTGTATTCATTATAACCTGGCCTAACCCCTCTCCTACTCTCTACACTTACTTTACAGTGATAATATTCCATGCATATTATATGGATCTTTAAATTATCAGTCTTCCTCTTCTATTGGGCTCAAACTCAGGTGAAACTTATTTTAAAAGAGTTTTGATTCCTGTAACGTGGATGCAGACTATGGAGAGAGACTGGCTTAACTAGAAATAGCCGCATTGTAGGTCCTGTCAGAATATAACATAGTTTACCCAGGCATGTCCTGAAATTACTGTTATAGTCCAGTGGTGCAGTTTCATTGTTTTTTATTGCAATTGCATATATTAACATTCTGACTGTGCTAAGTCATCTTTCCTCCTTTCCTCTTTAGAGAAAAATGATTAGAACATTAAGTGGAACAAATTGACCTGAATCTCAGATATAAATAAAGGGAGAAATTAGCTTGCAAAGAAGTGGCTCACACTATCCAGAATTTATTTGCAGCTTGAATGTGGGGGTAGGAGGTTAGGATCATGGGAGACAAATGAGAATCTAGTTTTAAATTAGACTTTAATAGCAGATTGGAATTCTAGTTAGTTATCTTCAAAATAACTTAAAATTTCTTTGGCAGTTAGTGATCCACAAAATCATTATTAAAATTCAACTAACGGTTTTAATAACTCCCACAGCCTAGTAACCTATAGGGAGACTTTACAAAATCATACCTTCTGAGTCTACATTAAAGCATATAGTTATGAGACATAATCAGAGTTAAGTCATAGGGTCATCAAATCTTAGAGACCTCTGAGTATCTAGTTTAATATATTAATACTAGTTCACAAATGAAAACACTGTAGCTGCCATGCAATCAGCAATCCCCAGACCCAGCTGGTCTGTGTGTAGAGCACTCTGGAGATTATCAGCACCTTCTCACTGGGGAAAAATGGTCAATGTCTTGAAGAGGGTGCTTATATGACGTGATCCTGCCATGAAGCAGTTTCTGTTGTACTTGGGTGAGTCCAAAGCCCTGGAGAAGAAGTTCACAACTCAAGATATTGATGACACTCATATCTTTGTAATAGCAGAGTTGGTTAATGTCCTCCAGGAGCAAGTGAGTGAATTAATAGACCAAAATGTTTTTTTCTTATTCTAAAGTGAAAATACTAGAAATACTAGATATTGACAACTTAAAAATTATAAGTCAGAAATGTGAAAGACTTACCACTCAGTATTTTATGTGACTGGTGAGACTTAGAGGATTGCTTAGGAGCCTACTACAGGAAAGACTAAGGGATCATTTATCCAGAAAAAAGGGCTCCTGAACTGATTTTGTTGTACCTTATATTTAAAAAGAAAGAAAGAAAGAAAACTTTAACAATTGACTGAAAAGGAAGGAAGGGAGGGAGGGAGGAAGAAAAGGAAGGAAGGAAGGAAGAAAGGAAGGAAGGAAGGAAGGAAGGAAGGAAGGAAGGAAGGAAAGAAACAAGGCCCCAAGAGGTGGAAGTCAGCCCTGCTAGTGTCTAAACCAGAAATAGAGTTAGGGGCTCCTGCTTTTCAGTTTTAATATTTTTTCTTTCATAGATGGGGGGACTGAAACAACAGACATTTCTTTCTTGTGGTTCTGAAGGCTTGGAAGTCCAAAGTCAGCCTGATAGGTTACCAGCTGGTTCAATACTTGGAGAGTGTTCTCTTCCTGGTTTATACTTGCATGTGGCCATCTTCTTGCATGTCCTTAGATAACAGGGACAGAGAGAAAGTGTCTCTTCTAAATAGGGCATTAATCCCATCTTTAGGGATCCATCGTTATGACCTAATTACCTCCCAGGGGCTTCATCTCCAAACACTATTACATTGGGAATTAGGACTTCCACATGTGAATTTGGGAGGGGGCATAATTTAGTCAACAGCAAATTGCTTAGTATTTTTGTCCACAATCTGTCTCACAATGTGAGACTTAATTATGTGAATAATTTTTTAACTATGGTTAACTAGCAACTGATGACTTTCAAATGTATCCTTGGTTGCCATTGAAATCAAATCCCCATCCCCATTTGATATCATTTCCCCTTGAAGAAAACAGAGAAAATTCCTCTATTGAGATACATGTTCATACAGCCTGCTGCCCTGGTCAAACACCCAGAGATTACTACAGCATGAGTCATCATGGAGAGCACAGAGGGATAGGCTCAGATCACAACTTGCCAACGACCTCTCTAAGCCCCAAATATAAAACAAAACTAATGGTAATAGTATAAATGCAAGTTCCAAGGTCAGCCACTGCCTCCCTGGAGGCAATAAACTTAGGAGTTTAGGTGCACTAGTACAGCTGGGGTCACATGCCAGCTCCATTGAGGACTAGTTTTTAAACAGACCTTGAACAAGTCAATTATCTTCTTTGTGCCTTGGGTTTTTTCATCTGTAAAACAGATCTGACAATACTAACTCCATAGAGTTAAAAGTAAGTGTGATCCATGGTTGGTGGTAGCCCTGGAATCTGTCACGGTTCTAAACATTACCCAAACTGGCAGGACAAGGCCCACACCAACTCCAAAGTGCTCACCCAGAAGTCATCATAGATGAACTCTTCAAATTTCTTTTCCTTAACCAATGCTTTTCTGAGGGTTGATTTGGAGACTTCTGAATAGTTCAAGCTTTTTTTCTTTTCCACTCTCTTTTGTTTTGAAGATCAGGAGAAGAGGCAGCACTTAGCCATTTTCACCATCTGCATGACTGTTTTCCCACTGATGCACACGTCTGCAAATCAGCTTCATGCCTCACTCCATATTCTCAGAACTTTTGGAGGGGAGAGGGACAATCATTGAAACCTTTGGAGAATCTGATAATAGCTATTTTCCTTTTCTTTTCCACCAACAGTACTACCACACCCGTATCCAAACAATAGACATATAATTTTAGAGGCCTTAGCACCACCCCCATGCCTATTCATAGGCGCTTTGGAAAAGTCAGCAGTGTTGAAGCCCTCTCTTCTTTGCCTACATACACTTCTTAAAATAAGGATGTTTTCCAAAGGATGGATTTCAAGAAAAAATGTTAAAGCCTTGGCTCAGATATAATTTAACAAAAAAAAATTTGCAAAAAGACATAAGTGATTTGTGCTCAACATCTAAGGAAAAGACACATTTCTCTTCAAGTATCATTCCCTTTTTGGTGATTTTGGACTTCCTGAGCTATGCTGAATGTGATAATATTTTATGCCAAATCTCTCTCAAGAATCTGCCAAATTTCAAAGCAAGGTTATATAAGTATTTGTTTGCAGCATAAAAAGTTAGGGTGCACATAAAAACATGCTTTAAAAAATGTGAAAATGTTGTTGAAGATAAATTGTGTATCTATCACCTCAAACTCCAGATAATATAGAACTACGGCTCTTATTTGTTTTAACTATCTGCCTGATGTGTAACTGTTGAAGTAATTTAAACAGAGGCCTTATGCCCGCTGGATGTGATAGGTGGAGCATTTTTAATTCACTGACCATGTTAGAGAACCTGGCCAACTTCAAGGTCAATGTTAGAAATCATGATCTCATTTTCGCTACTGACTCAGTCCAACCTTGTCCTGATGAGTGAACCCTCTATGAACCCTCATGTGTCATACCTAGTCAATATGAAATGACATCTCTGATATCATACTCACATCAAAGCCCTGACCATCATACATTTCTCAGGTGAGCATTTGAAGCAGAGGAGATTTGGATACTTGTTTCTATATGAGCAAGTCATAAGCTCTCTAGGACCCACTTTATTCTTCTTTCAAGAGACCACATTGAATCCCTTACTGCTAAGAGCTCGTTCAGTCCTCATTCTGTTCTTCCTCATGATTCACCATCAGTGACTGGCCGATTAATGATATGTGGTTTCTTTTCTCAAAGATAATAATATTAATAATTGTCAAAGGCCAGAGATGTATTAATACTAGTCACTGACCTAGGTGCCTTCTAATTTTTTTTTTTTTAATTCTCACAACAACTTCATGTTGCAGGTTCCCTTATTGCCTCCCACCTTTGGCCCTCAAATAAAGTCTCATATCCTTCGGCCAAGACACCAGCACACTATCCCCTCTTTGAAAGATGAAGAAATGGCAGATCAGGAAAGTTCAGTAACTTGCTCAAGGTTGCACACCTGGCCACAGGCAGAGAGGGGTTTCAAAACAGGCTGCCTGGTTCCACAGCCAGTGCAAATAGTGACTCTATGTCTCTACTATTGGAGCACAGCAATACATGCTTCTAATTAGGGCCCTATGATGACTTGCTTTTAAGCCAGTGAGTGCTCCGAGAAAACCCAACCCACTTAACTTTTGGTAATACCCTGTGTTTCTTCTCTCCCTCATCAGCCACATTTATATGCTGGGGAAAGATTAAACTATGTGGAGCAGTTGCCATTTGTTGGCCTCTGCCACCATTCAGTTACTTAGTTGTTCTAGGGCTTACTTTTCTCCCTAATGGTATTCCAAGGATGCATGTTAGTATTTAATTTTAGTAAATGTATTAGGTTCTTGGAGTTGGGATTTTCTTATGGGGTAGAGGAATGGAAAGGATCACTAAAAAACAATAAAAACCTCTGGGAGTGTTTATTGTGTTTGTAGACATTAGGCAAGGTGCTGTGCCTTGAGAAACCTATTTACTGGATAGGTTTGGTAGAACACGCAACCCTTAGAACGTGTTCTGTTAGTGGCTCTTGCCCTGTTCTCGTGTGATATTTTGGCAGGCCCCACGGATTCCCTGATTAGTTTTCAGTACTCGAGTAATTTCACTTTCAGGTATTAGAAAGTCCAGCCTGATCCAAAACAAAATTTTCTTTGGAGACCCAAATCAAAATTTCTCCCCCCATTAAGCTTGAACCAATTTGGAAAACTGTAAGAGAGGGAGTGGGGGTGGTTTCCTTTTTCTCCACAAACCAGTTATGTATATATTATTTCCATTCCTTACGACAGTCCCTTAAAGTAGGCCTGGCTATTCCCACTTTGTAAAAACTAAAACTGCATTTTATTGAATTTGACCCAGGGATGAACTATTTTAAAGCAGATACTTTCCACTGGCTATGTTACCTCTCAACATTCTGGTTACCCATATGGTTAGCAGATATTTGTGGCATGGAATTTGGTTCTCTTAAATGACATTTCTAAATGAAAGAGGATCAAACATTTCAATTATGTTTAGATAACTTTTTGTTTATCTGCATGTTTGGCAAGGTACAAGGATGTCACATCCTGAATGGGTCTCTCATAACTCACAGGTATTTGGGGCTAATGCAAAGCGTGGTATCTGTAAAGTATCTGTAAAATGTAGATACTTTGTCCAGCACTGGCATGAACACAAGAAACATATAACCAAAGAAATATGTTCTGCATATAGAAACTTTTTGTGGGTGACATAAATCAATGAATTGTTGAAGTCCACTAAGTTGACCAGGAAGCCAGTCAGTGATAGTACAGGCAAGTGTGAAGATAGATAACAATAAGTAAGTTTGGAAAGATTCAGAGCGTTAGCACTTTTCAGAATAAAATTCTACTCTTAACAAATCTTTGATGGAATCTAGACAGAGAATATATGAATGATACCAGATAAAGTAAGATCAGAATTAAAAGTGAAGTAATGTCATGGAATGTGATGTGTATTGTTTAGAGAGAATGATGAATATCTATTTGAATGCTCTACATGAACCATCCCTGTGAATACTATGCAAAGATTTAGACTTTAAGACAAAATACTCCTCACTCTTTAAGAAATAATGTTAGAGCTTGGCTTGTTGCTTCATCTTTTTAAAGTATATATTAATGTGCTTTTTAGTGATTACAGGATTCCTGGGCTTCAAATTGAAAGCTAAAAATTGTGGTTGGATATAAACCACTTTCTAATGGTTGCTACTTGTATGGTTTTTTTCCTTTCTCCTACACAAAAGAAAACAATGAGGAATGCTGCCTCGTGGCTTAATCCACATGAAAAATGTCTGGATGACAGTGAAAAAGGCCTGCCCAGCTACAAATGGAAGTCATACAGGAGACTATGTGGTCACTGCAACACAAAAATGCAACATTTAACACTGTGGTCTAGTTTCTAATAGCATGAAGTTCAACATACATGTGTTAAGATGCTTTACGTTGAATAAAACAGTGTATTGTAAATGCATAAGAGGTCATGGGTTACAGTGTGATAGAAAATGTAAAAGTGCATTGACATTTTAGGAAGGTAAAGAAAGAGTCTAAGATTTCTCTTGCATTGGTATTTAGGAATTGGATGAATTTATGGTAAGTATTGAGATGAAATACACACATAAAGAAATAAAGCCCTTTATAAACCTGATGTCTAACTCAATCCTGAGTCTCATGCTGAACAACCCCAAGCACCATGGCTTTGTACCTCCATTGGTTTTCTTGAGACTCACAGGATCCCTCTAAACCCATTCCCTGGAACTAGTGGTGAACCCAACAGCTTCAGGATCACATGGAGGGTTTTAAGTCAAACCTAAGGGTCTGTGGCTGTTGTTAGCACACGTCCTCTCGTGCTCACCCCAGGCAAGGTGTGCTTCCATCACAAACCTGTCTCAGGCTCAATACCTAACTTTCTAAAAGACTTTTTTATGAAAATGGCTTTGTATCCATCTCATAGCCCCTTCCTTTAGTCTCTTTGAGACTAAATTTCACACAGCATTAAGCAGATCTCTTAAAGAGAGAAGCATTTTTTTTTCCTCCAAACCTGATTTTCTTCATCTCTGTCCATGCTTCTTTGACTAGACCTTACTTAACTTCCATCCCTAAAATAACGCTTTTCACTTAAACACTTTTAAGATTCCTTCGTAACGATACAGTCTAAAATTTCTGTATATCACAATTTAAGTTTTCTGTTTCTATTTCCCATCTGCTATTCAGATTTTTCTTCCCAGCAGAAACCCTCGCCGTTGCTTCATTTCCACACATGGCAGGCATTCAATCTCAGACAAATGCAGTCACAGTTCTGCTGAGATGGGGGAGAAATGACTTCCCAGCACACTGCCAGGGTCTCCCACCAGAGGCCATTTGTCTTCTCTACTCTTTCTTTCTTTTTCTTTCTTTTTTTTTTTTTTTTTTTTAGCTTTGTAGAAAATGACTGCTAAAAGAAAGTCTCAAAACCCAAGTTAGTAGCACCCCTGATCATTGTTGTACAAATCATCAGATTTGGTCATTTAAGGTTTAGGATTTCTATTAAAAATATTTCTCACAGTGACCTTGAGGTGAATGTTTCTCTTGGGCTTGGCCTGATTCTCACTCAGCCTTCCAGTTTCCTCCTCCAGTGACTTCTGCGCTGACATCAGCTTTCCCCTCCAGGGGGTTCTCTTTGGCGGATTTCTTACCATTCAGCTCAAGCCTAAGTGTTTCAGCAGGTATCCAGCTGGACCTGGGATTTCTTTGGTGTTCTGGCCCTGGGGCACTGGAAGGACAGGCCTTTTCCCCACACAGCTCTTTGCTCTGCTAGGCAGCTTCCTCTAGTGGGCAATCTGCCTTTACACTCATTTCAAAGAAAAAGTTCCTCTGCTCCAAAAGCTCCAGGGGACATAATTCATTCTTCCTGAGGGGTTCTCTGAAGCCTCCCTTAGGCAAATGCTGTCAAGGACCAAGGAAATTCCATAACAATTTGACAACTTTCTCTCTAAACTCTAAAGAACCTATTACCACCCGGAATTCTCAACCCTTGCTAGAACTGGACTGGCAAGAGCTGAGAATTCAGACTGGGCGGCAGGTGGAGCTTATCTTGGCAGAACTCGGTTTCGACGTTCCCTTCTGCAAGTCTTTATAGATAGATGATCCAGCACCTTGGGGAAAAATAGTGACATCTGTTTTTCTCAGCTTTGATAACTCAGCTGAAGTTCCATAAAGGACATTTTAATTTTATTTCATTTGATATTCCATTTTGTTTTCTTTTGCCATGCAGATTTTTTAAAAACAGTTTATGCATTCAAAGATATTAATGTTTTTTATGGCTTCTAGATTCAATGTTTGCTTAGAAAATAGCCTTTCTCACTCTGTTAGTTTACTGGGGCTTTGTAACAGAGTACCAAAAACTGGGTGGCTTGAACAACAGATATTTATGTCTCACAATTCTGGAGGTGAGAAGTCCGGAAGTACGGTGTTGGCAGGGCCATGCTCCCTCCCCAGGCTCTAAAGAAGCGTCTCCTCCAGGCCTGTCACTAGCTCCTGGCAGTTCATTGGCCTGTGGCAACATAGCACTAGTCTTCACCTGGTGTTCACCCTGTGTGCCTGTCTGTGTCTGAATGTCTCCTCTTCATAAGGACACCAGTTACCTTGGATTTAGGGCCCCACCTACTTCAGTGTGACGTCATTCTAACTGAACTAATTACATCTGTAACAACCACATTTCCAAATAAAATCACATTTGTGCAATGGGGACTAGGACTTAGTCCTATGAATTGGGGGTAATGGGGGAGAATTGACACAATGCATAACATACCCCAGTGTTTATTGAAACTTCCCCAACTGTCTATAGGACTTTCAGAGAGCGAGCTAACTGGATAGTTTTTGTAATTTTGCGGTTTGTTTTTTTTTAATTTTCTCATCTCTGGTCCACCTGAAATTTACTTTGCTTTAAGGAATAAGATAGGGGTAAGGATGGGTCCCAATATTTTACTAAAAGTGTAGCTCTAATTACAGCATCTTATCCAGTATATTACTCTACCTAGAGCCTGACAAAATGCTTGATACTAAGTAAAGTATTGATATGAAATATTCCATACATGTCTTTAAAATTGAATCAAATCACTTACCAGAAAATTGAATTATATTTATAAATAGATGATAGCTTATCTATTTGACCTGATGGATGCTTCTAGAAATTTGATCACAGGTAGTGAAGAAATTCTACAGAAGCAACAAAGTCTATAGTGTCAGTGATCGAAAGGGACATTGGGTAAAAGGAACACTAGCATATTCTTTTTATTGGAAGAAACAAGCAAACAAGAGGACAGGGTTATGACCTAGAATTAAAGGTTAATCTGTAGAATTATTTTTACTGGGAGGTAGTAGCTAGATTATTTAAGAGGAGGGGTATGTGTGTTTCAACTACATATGTAGGACAAGGGAAGAAGGCCTAGAAGAACCAAGGAGGCTTCTGAAAAATGTAAGCAAAATTTTGAAGCAATGATAGCAAATCATTGTTTCAGATCCATTCTAAATCTTAAGTTTTATAGACTCCTATTTGTGGTGCTAAATTCATAAGTATTTATTTTTCATATAAGACAAAAGTCATAGAAAATATTGAAATCTAAGTTTTGATGGCTATTAATGAAACTTATTTGGGTCATTTAATAGCACATAGGTATGTTCTTGGACATTGTTCTATAAATAGCGGAAATTTCATTGTATAATTTATACTCATGTTCAAATTGATTAAAGATATTCATTTGTATTTTGAAGGAAGCATATGGAGCTAAGCAGGTGATTGGTTAGCTTTCTTAAATGAAGATGTTTCATGTGACAAGAAGATAAAATAAATTACTGGCTTCAGGAAAATGATTAGGAAAAACATGTCAAAAGGTCATCTCTGAGCAAAAGCACTTTCTTTTTATCTTTTTTGTATTTTAACACAATATTCCCTGCATGTCTCAGAGAAAAGTATTAATGTACTAGGAATTATGTTAGCTTTTGGAAATAAACGCTTCTTATATTACTAGCAAATATTTTTCCTACCTCTGTCTGAGAGATTTATTTTAAACTAAATAAAATTTTAAATGCAGCCATTCTCTATTTTTTCTACATTTATTTTAACAATACCTTAACTTCAAGTGATTTCAATTCCAATATAATTGTAACTTCTTTTTCTTTTATTATTTTTTTGTAACTTCTTTTTAAAAAGTGTAGCATTGTATGAATCATGCTAACTTCCTTTATCATTGACTCAAAGAGGTTATTCAGATAAAAAAAGAATCTTCTGCTGCCTTTGCTGGGTGTGGGTATAAATAGAAAAACCACATATAACCAAGGGAAAGGCTATTATGTTATGTTTCCAAATAAGCCTTTTCTCCCACTTCCAGCTTAGAGAACATTGCCATTTTAGGTTTTGGCTAATATACGCTTCCTGACCTGATAGACTTTAAGCTGGTTATATTTGGTTCTTTCCAATCTTTTCTACCCCAATCACCCAAACCAGAACAAAGAGATATGGTGTCAGGTGCTGTGAACAAGGACCCAGTGTGTTTGCATAAGCACAGAGACAGTCTGGGGTGGAGGAAAGGGGGAGACGGTGCAGGATATTACGTAGAAGGAGATTCAGCGAGAGTGAGTGATGTAAGGACAGATTATGAGGGGTTCTGTGAATGTCAAAGTCCAGGATGTGGGACCCGGCTCGTTTTCTTTCTGGTTTTCAATAGGTTCCTTGATCACTCATTGAGGACTCATTTCACAATTTGAACTCGATACTCTTTATAGCCCCTTTCATCTCCAGGTTTCTCCAACTGTGACTAACTCCCCTGAAAGAGGAATCTGTTCTGACAGTGGACACAGTATTTGGAACATTTCAATCTCAGTAATTTTGAGGCAGACAATTCTGTTCCAGCATGAGTTTATGTTCTTATCTAAAACATGTTAGTTCCCCGGATTATGAACTTTACCTTATGGTTTCCCATATGGAATGATACACTCAAGTTCTTAGGGTCTCACTGCATGCTATTTGTTTGTTTGTTTGTTGTTGTTGTTATTGTTGTTGTTTTTTGCTGACCAAAGGCAATTTTCCTTTTTAATACATTTCTGGTACCTGTCTCCCTGAGAAGAACGCCTTCAGATGACCTTTATGTTATTGGAATGCTGCTGCTCTTTGGTTCAAAAGTCAGAATCAGAACCGGAGAATCTAAATGGAATTAATGAGCAAACTTATGAGGCTTGTATTTGCACACTGAAATAAGCAGAGGCGATGTTTTCCTCAGAGGGAGTGAATAGCAAATATATTCTTCAGGAAATGTTCTGTTTGACTTTCACTCCACAAATGTGTGCTGAGCACATTCTTTTAGAGGTTCAGTTTGTCAGCAGATTTTTGTGTCTTTCAATTTTTGCTTGCTTCTTTGGGAATTAAAAATTGCTCCATCTTAATATTTTACATGGTTGTTTGTACACACCTTTACACCTGAAAGAAATGGGGAAAATTAGCCTTCCTTACAAATGGTAGGAAGGAAAATATGGCACTATATTATAACAAGTGAAAGAATCGAAGAAATGGAAGGAGTCATTTAATTTTTGAACAAGTGTTCAGAAGTTTCCCATTTAAGGAAAATGGGATACCCCATAAAAAATACCAACAGTTTAGCTACTTGTCATCTTCCTATTGGACTTTCCTTTACGATCTTAGCATCTGAACAAATAGTTAACTTTGCAAACCCGTTTAATCAAGGAGAAACACTTACAATACCTAAAAAACCAGATGAAGAATGATTGAGAAAGCTGTACATTGTGAATCAGGCGTGATTGAAGTGAATGGTGAAAATAAAAAGACCTGGATGCTGACATCTTATAAAATGAAATAAAATTTAAAAATAAAATAAATAACTGTTAAGCAACTAGTTGAGAAAAAATCTGAGAGTTACTCCCTTTACTAGTTTCCTATCACTGTTGTAAAAAATTACCACATATTTATTGCTTAAAACAACACAGATTTGTTATCTTACAGTTCTCAGGGTTAGAAGTCCAAGGTCAGTCTTCCAACATCAGTTTCACTAGACTAAAGTCAGGTGCTGGCAGGGCTTCATCCCGGGGTGGTTCTGCAGATAAACAATTCCCTTCCCTTTTCCTGCTTGTGGAGAAGCTCTGCATTCCCAGGTGCTTGGCTACTCCTCTCTTCATCATCACATCTCCATCTCCCTGACCTTCTGTCCATCTTACAAGGATTTGTGATCACACTGGGCCCATTCAGATAATCCAGGATCATCTTCCCATCTCAATATCCTTAACTTAATCACGTTTGCTAAATTCCTTTTGCCCTATAAATTAACATATTCACAAGTTTGAGGAATTTGTATGTGGACATCACCAGAGGGCTGTTGTTCAGCGTATCACATCCCTTTGCTTCACTCCACTGTTTAAAAGGTAATGACATAAGTCTTAAGGAGATAAAGGCTAATTTTTTTTAAACATCATACATCCGTCAAGATAGAAGTGGAGGAAATGCTCCTGGGGCAAATGTATGCTCTTTACATGAATGTAATTTATATGATAACTTGTTTGTTTCTAATGTTGCTTGTTTCTAATCCTTAAGGCAGGTCAAAAATATCAGAAATGAAATTACCACACAGCTCAATAATAACTTGCTTGTTTCTAATCCTTAAGGCAGGTCAAATATATCAGAAATGAAATTACCACACAGCTCAATTCATAATTGTGAAGTCAGGGAAGCATCCCAAACGCACATCAACTCATGAATGGTTTAACAAACTGTGGCATATATATATATACACCATGGAGTACGATTCAGCCATAAGAAAAGTTGGAGACTTTACCTCTTTTATGTTTACCTGGATGGAGTTGAAGCCCATTCTTCTTAGTAAAGTATCACAGGAATGGAAAAGCAAGTTTCCAGTGTACTCAGCGCTAATATGAAACCAGTAGATGATCTAATACACGCCACACGAAAGCAAAACGCAATTCAGTTCAAGATGAGGGAATGGAGAAGGAAGAAGCGGGAAGAAGAGAAGGAGGGGTACTGGTGTGCTCCCACTTAATGAGCACAGTGTGGGGTGTATGGCACACCTCCAGGGGCGGGGGGACACAACTACAACAGGGACTCCATCTAACAAATTCAGACATTGTAACCTAATTCTTTGTACCCTCGAATTAACTTGAACTTTAAAAGAAAAGACTTCCCTGAAGCATTATTATTTACAGACAGTTAAGACTATTTCAGAAATACTGAGAAAGTCCGAAGGCTATATTAATAAAGTTTAAATTCTGGGCTGTGCCTGTGGCTCAGGAGCGGGGCGCCGGCCCCATATACCGGGGGTGGCGGATTCAAACCCGGCCCCAACCAAACTGCATCAAAAATTAGCCAGGCGCTGTGGCGGGCACCTGTGGTCCCAGCTACTTGGGAGGCTGAGGCAAGAGAATCGCTTAAGCCCAAGAGCTGGAGGTTGCTGTGAGCTGTGATGCCACAGCACTCTACCGAGGGTGATAGAGTGAGACTCTGTCTCTACAAAAAAAAAAATTCTTAGTAAATTGAGCTACATGCTTTATGAAGCATTACTATTATATTAGGAAGTATAAGGAAGGGTATTTAAATGAATAGAAGTATTTAAGATCACTTTAGGATTACTTTTCCATGAGTCTATATATTTTCTCAAAATTTGGGGGCATAGTCACCATATTCATAATGGTTTATAAGTTTGCAAAGTTATGATACAAAGGACTATGTTGTTAACTGATAATGTCCTCTACTCTGTGGTCTTGTACATCATTACACATGTACCAAATGGTTTCTCTTTGTTCTTGCTGAATTGACTTTTTCATCACACCTTCAGCCTACTTTGGGAAACACTTGTTTGGCATTTATTGTTTCACATACATAGATATGTATAAATATAAATGAAATAAGACATCGTATCTGTATATATAAAAGTTGTGTAAACATTAAGTGTATATATGATGTTTTTGAGGACACTGTTTATTAGGCTGCACAGTGTCCTCTCTATAAGGATCCCCAGAGGAATTGTTTTCTGATCTCAAGGTCAGGAAGACTTGTGATTCTCATGAGTAAGTTTTATTATTTTATGACCCACATGCTGAATATTCTATATCTTTACACAATGTATAGGTTCTTTGTGTTGGCTGCAGAAAGGCATGGAGACAAATTTATGCCCACTTTGATAAATTTTAAATTCTTAAAATATGCACTTTGGGTAATTATTTAATTTTAAGTTCCTGATTTCATTCATCTTAGATTATTTTCCTATTTTTTTATTCCTAGAATGCATTTTTTGTTACTTTCCTGTTTAAAAATAAATTTCTCTTTGTTTTGTACTTTTTGTAAGCCAGTTAGTATAATTTTGGGTTATATCTGCATACAGACAGACAGGTGAATGAACATACTGTTGCCATATTCTGTTTTTTTTTTTAAATTTCAAATTAATATGAGGGTACAAATTTTTAGGTTACAATGTTCCCACTTTCAAAGTAAAGTTCAAGTTGTAGAAGAGCCCTTCACCCAAGGGGTGTGTTGAATACCCTCGTATTGTGCACATTAGATGAGATCCCACCAAATCACCTCTGATCACCTGCCCTCCCTCCCCTTTGCCATCTTTTACTCTTCCTGCCTCCCCTCCTCCCTTCAGTCACCTCCCCTCTACCCTGCCCTTTGCCATCTTTTACTAGGATGATGTATTAGTTTCCTATTGCTGCTGTAACAGATTATCACAAACCAAATGGCTAAAAAAAAAACACACACAAATGTATAGATGTTCTCCCTTATTTGTGATTTAACTTTCCCTGATTTCAATTATTCATGATCCACTGTGATTCAAAATTATTACATGAAACATTCCAGAAAAAAAATCCATACATTTTAAAATGCTCACCATTCTGAATAGTAAGATGAAATACTGCACCATCCCACCCCAGTTGATCATTCACTCACTTAATTAGTACATTTATCAGAATCTTATTGAGTATCTGTTATGAGCAGGGCATTTAGGAAATGGGAATATGGTAGCGAATAAATTTACTAAATTTCCTATTCTCTAGGAGCTTAGATTATATGTCAAAAGATCCCAGGCATATGAAGAGATATGGGTAGAGGAAGGTAGCCACCTTTCAGATATAAACATTGTTCCATATCCAGGAGCATAGAGTACAAAAAAATGGAGTCATTGTAAGCTATGCTAGGAAGGTTGTACTGAAACCACAGGAAATAATTTCAAAAGAAAGGTAGATGACATGATTAGATATGCAATTTAGAAGATGCTGTGCTAAAATATAATCGGAGGGAAACTGGACTGGAGGCAGGAAGACCAATCAGGTGACGCTGCCTTAATCCAGGTAATGAGTGATGATAGTCCAAATTAAGTTAATAGCATCGGATGAGGCAAGAAATGGAATAATTTGAGGCAGGGTAGAGAAGATAACAATAACATCATGGTAGTTTTAAGGTACCCTATAGAGTCAAGGCACAAAAGGAAAAATGAAGGACATGAGGGGTCGAGTGGGGAGAAGCAATAGGAGCAAGGAATTAGAGGTCTGGAGAAAGTGGAAACACAGATGTAGTAAGTTGCCAGTGTGAGAAGTGGAGTACCCGGCTGAAGAGAAGAGGGAGGGCTCATTTTAAGAGTTTCATAGAGATGCACAATGCATGACCATGAGACTGGTCAGATGGCCTGCACTGGGAGGAGAAGGTCAATGGTGACACAGAGATCAAATAATGGAGGGGCTGGCGAGTTAAATGAACCATCTCTGGAGATACTATTACAAGGAGTAAAACTGGAGGGTGGGAGGAGATCGTGTACTTTATTTAAAAACTCTTCTGTGAATAACTAGAAGCAACCACAACAGATGGTGAAAGGGATAAGCACAGAGCTTAGACCTCAGTGCAACAGACTAATATTGACTGACATAGCAGATCAAGGGGTTAGAGCACCCGAGCCCCGCTGACCAGTCTTGATGACCAACCTTTAATTATCTTAGGGGGAACTTCTCGTCACTCAAGGCAAGAAAAAGCATGTATTCAATGAACAAGTTAAGTTAAAACTAATTGGTTAAACAGAAGGGCCTGGGAAAAGAGACTTCTGGTTAAAACAGAGAAGCATGAACCCAGATATTTCTCTCCTCCATAGAGAGAAATAAATCTCCAGAAAAATTTTAGAGTTAGAACAGGAGAAGGGGACAAGAATGCTTTACACCATTTTGGAATCAGGAAAGCCCCTGGAGAAGGGATAACTTTATTTTCCAAGGGGTAGAAGTGGGATCTCAGTTACCAGAAAGGGATAGATTAATCCTGCTGAACCTCATAAAATCTTCTAACTTGGAAATACCAGGTAGTACATAAGAGGAAAGTAATGGAGACAATCTGATTATTTTCCCACATGATAATAGCATGAAGAGGCTTTGAGAAGAATTAATCATGAGTCCACAGACTATGAAGCAAATAAGAAATGAGGAAAGTCTTAACTTCAGGAAAAATCTTAAAGATAAACCAGAAAGAGACACTGATGAAAAATAGTCACATAGTTATAATAATAGAAAGGACATTTGATTGGTGGAAGCATCTGGTATGTTGCTCTAATTTCACGGAGAGGTTTAAAGGAAAGGAAGCTGGGGTGAGAGGTATCACTGAACTCAACCTTCCTCTACTGTCATAGGAAGCCTGTAGATAATATCTAAAATTGGGCAATTAGAAATAGCAGAAAAAACATACTGTTTAGAAATACTGGGGTCAAGATTGAGGTTATATGAAGCATTAGGGCTGCGAATTGCTATTTTCCATAATATATTTTTTAAACTAGTTGCACATATTGCTATGATGGAAATTAGCATATATTAAGATTAGAAACAATTAAAAGTGTGAGAGAGGAAAAGCAGGAGATTGAGTTGGAGGGAGAAGCACAGAGCAGAGGAAGTAGAGATGTCCAAAGGAACTTACCTTGTCTTAGCTAAATTATGTGAAGCATCCATTTGCCATCCTGACCTCTTGTAACGATTAACATTGCCCATCAAAGACCACGTTGGAGAAAAAGAAAGTTGAAGACAATTTATTTTGACTATCTATTGTCTTTATATGGCCATCTACATAATTTAGCAAACAGCTAAAGGTAAAAGCCACCGAAAGAGAGCAGCAGTGAATATGCCAGCCCAACTCTAGGTAACAATTAAGTTCACATCCTTAGGACTCCTAGTCTATGGCAGGGAACAAGAGATCTGAGAGTACAAGGGAAGAGAGAGATCCAGGTGTGCCCAGAAGGACCACATGCAAGTGGTGAGGCAGAGACTACAAATCAGATGCTCTGATTTTCAAGTTTCACCCTTGTGGTACATGTCATGCTATCTCTCTGGGAAAGAGAATCAGAACTTCAAGATAAGTGGAAGACATTTCCAGGAAGTGGAAATTTGTGGAAAGAAATGTCAATAAGCTAAGAGGAAAAGTGATCTGAGAAATTATATAAACAGTGGAGGGAAAGAGGAAATAAGAAAATAAAAGAGGGCAGCAGAAAATGGCTTGGTCAGTATCTTTGTTACATTTTTTCGACATTGTCAATAAAATAAAAAATTTTATAAAGAAAAACATCCTAATATGGACCTTTTTGTATCCCATGTATGTGCTGTTTTTTTTTTTTTATGTTAAAGTTTAATTTTCTACAAGCATATGGGGAAGGGGGATAGAAAACTTGTAAATGAAATGAGAGACTATGAGCTAAGTGACTGAGCTTGTTTTCCAAAAATGAAAATCATGAAGGAAGGGAAGGGAAGGGGGAGGGAAAGGAAGGGAGAGGCGGAAAGGAAGTGGGAGGGAGGGAGGGAGGAAGGAGAAAAAGGAAGTTCTCACAAGGATGAGGTTGGGAAGGAAAAGGAAATCAGGATCTACCAGCTTCTTACCAGATAATTAGACTTCTGTGTCACTTATGGTCTGGGCTCTCCTTCCTCTGTATCCCCACGTCTATTACTTCTTCTCATAAGATCATGAGATAAGGCCATTATTGATGATAAATTTGCAGAGTATTTTCAAGTTGCTCTTAAGCCATTTTTGCATCTAGCTTATTTATAAGAACTATATTTAAGTCACAGTGGACTCACAAATCTATTAATTCCTCAGACTGGGAATGAGGTTTTTACATCTCTGGTTTCTCTACTTTGTGTGGTGCTTGAGAAGTTGTTGATAGAACTTAACAGAATTAAATGTCACGTTGCTTCTCCATTTTCATTTCTCATTCCAAAATTGACTGTCATCATGGCTCATTTTTGCTCAAGGACTTCAGCCAAACAATAGCCAATAAAATTTTATTTAAAAATGAAAGCTATAGGAAAATGGAGTCAATTATTTGTATAATTTAGATGAAAACAATTTAGCTGTCTGTGTTATGCAAATTACCTATATAATGGTGTGCCATATTGCAAATACAGATACTCAGATAAAACATATAGTAACTAGCCATAGTAGCATCTAAATATCTCCCATTTTAGGAATAATAAACAAAAGTATCAACAACTACTGCAATTATGACCTGTGAGTCTTGTTCCTATCTGTGCCCCCCTCCTTTTCTTTATTCTATATCTATCTCTGATTCTCTCTCTCTCATACACACACACACACACACACACATTTAATTCTTAGGACCAGCTCTCCTAATCAAATTGAAGTTAAGAGGGAGGACTCTTATCAATACCTTTTATCTTGAAGTAAAATATAAACAGCAGAATCGCCTCTTGGCCCATTGAATGTCCAGCCCAATGACCACTAACACTATTAATTGGAGGCAGGTAGACACCTTTACCTATTTAACAAGCTCTCCCTATCTACAAGCCAAATAACCCTTTAAATAGAGTTGGAAAAAAAACCCAAACCCTTCAGTTTTAAATCTCAAAATGATTTAAACCAATGACCTAGAGTTCATGGACTCTTTCATTGCCAACAACTCAAACCATCCAGATCTCCTATGAATTACAAAGAAAATATCATTATTGTTTTCTTTATGTGTTTAATTGGGAACAGGCTTATTCTGTTGGTCTTCAAGAGTCGAAGTCCTTCTACAAATGATTGTGGTTCATTTTGCTCACCCACTAGATACCAAAATAATCTACTGTCTTCACAAAATGTGCATTCATTCCCCAAATCCTATCTTATGCCAAGTTTTAAAAGAGAGGGAACCATGCCAGAATTCATTTTAAACCGAGTTTTGTTTTCTATTTCTAGTGCTAGCTCATGGCAGACAGCTGGAGGATAGTTGCATTTAAGTTGATTTCTTCCTTGACACTGTTTCTTTTCAGATATGAATTAGCTAGAATAGTGCTAAGAATGAAGTTACCTCATTGTGAACTAAAACAACTATAATAAAGTAATGGCAAGTAAATAAAACCTGGCAAACGTTGCAGTAATAATATGCTAGAGGAAGTGATTGATATTTTTACTTGTATTTAGGAATATTAATTACATGAATATTAGTAAACCATACCTAATAAATTCTGGCCTATATGAATGTGGCATAAATTGAAATGTAGGGCAAAAAATAAGAAGACCCAACCCAACCAAAGAGAAAAAGTCTTAATATTGGTGCAAATTACATTTAACATGATCCTAACTCAAATTGTGCCATTAATCCTGCTCTGAGATGTCCTCCAAATATACTAAAGAAAGAATATAGTTTAGCAATTAGGAACCCTTGCTAGTCACTACAGATTACTTTGCATCCTTCAGTTTATGAAGCCTTAGACTTTTACCAATGAAAACACTTGTTTCCTGTGTCACTGAATATACAGAGGTTGCCAAAAAGATATGCGTATTTTAAGGCAGGAAAAAAACTATATTGAAATTGTAATACTCAATATATACAGATAACATTTGTCATCTTGTATCTCTTATATTTGCAGAGGTCAAATGTGACTTGAGTATTACAATTTTAATAGTTTTTTCCTTTCTTAAAATGTGTATACATATTTTGGCACCCACTGTATTTCCCAGTTTTATTTGGTTTATAATCTCAGTTTATTCCACATTTCCTTACCTACTTAACCATTGAAATCACTTGTTTTTTAATGACACTTGTGTTGGATATGCAATTTTGTTTCGTTTTGTTTTATTTTGTTTTTTGAGACAGAAACTTACTTTATCACCCTGGATAGAGTACTATGGTGTCATAGCTCACAGCAACCTCAAACTCTTAGGCTTAAGCGATTCTCTTGCATCAGCCTCCCAAGTAGCTGGGACTATAGGCTCTGCCACAAAGCCCGGCCATGTTTTAGAAACAAGGTCTTGTTCTTACTCAGATCTGGTCTTCCTCTTCCTCTTGTTCAGGCTGGTCTTGAACTCATGAGCTCAAGTGATCTATCTGCCTTGGCCTCCCAGAGTGCTAGGATTACAGACATGAGCCACTGTGCCTGTCCTGAATATCCTAGTCTTAACATAGCAACTATTTTAATTAATTCTGATAAATGCTTTAGAAAGGCCAGAATGTTTGTTTCTATAGAAATGCCAAAAATAATTGTTCTTGGTGATAAGAGCTATGGGTTTTTAATAATTTTTTTGTTTTCTGGTATAACCTAGAATTTCCTGTCTAAGAGGTCTCATGTTTTCTATGGAGCAGCCATAAAGCAGGAGCCCCATAAAGATGTTATCAACTTTACTGACTTTTCCCCCTTTGCTTCTTCTCTTTCTTCTAAAGATGAGATACTCCTCATGGCTCTGAGCCTGGCTAACTGAAGGTTTTCTGCCCAGGCAGCGTGATGATTATGGCAGCTGTGTGCACCGTGAAATAAGCCTGCCTTACTCTTTGAGATATATAGTAATATTTCCAGGACCCAGAATAGGTCAGAGACAACACTAAATTGCATACTTCAGTCTCTGACAACAAGTTTACCTCTATCAGATCTATAGGCAATAGTCTCTTCTAATTATATTCAGAGTATGATCTATTTCATTTTTTAAAAGGCCTTTTTATGCCACTAAATCATTAAGCTGTAATTAAAGTAACAATCCACTCAAAAGGTTTAGCTTCTCAGCTCTCCTGAGAACATTTCAATATTGTTGGCTTTCTGAGGGCAAAAACTGTACAGAAAGACCAGAAAACATTATGTTGTTTATCACGTTGCAATCCATTTTAATTACCTTGTGTGATTTATTGGTATTTCTTTGGCCTTTGATTCTGTGAATAGGAATTGCTTACATATTAAATTCTATAAGCAATTATATATCTTTGGTTATTAATGCTGATAACATAATGCTACTCAGAAAATCTGTAGAAATGGATCCAGTAGTGATTTCTGTGAAAATCAAACATGTATTTGATTTTATTTTGCTTTTTCTGTAGTCTTTTACTTAATAATTTGTTAGTACTTATGAGCAAGTTGGATATACATGTTCCTAAATGGGAAATAGAAATTGTTGACTACTATTGACCTTTTACTGTGTGGCTGGCATTATGCTAAGCATTCTTTGATGTTTATTCTCATTTAATCCCAACAAAAGCTCTGTGAAATTGATGCTATTTTTACTCCCATTTTTTCAAATAAGAAAACTGAAGTCAACAGAGATAGAGGGAACTTTTCCAAAATGATACAGCTACTGTGAGGTGATACCAGAATTCAAGTCAGGAAATCTGACTGTAGAACCTTAACACTGAATCATTATTACATACTACCCCCTATGTGAGATAATATTGTTTTCTTAATTCATATTAGTATGGAAAATGTTTCATGTTCCCTAGTGGCAAAATAATATATCACAACAGTCAGCAAAACTAAAAATAATTTTGACGACTACTTCTTAACATTTAACCAGATGTGGGCTAAGATTTTATTGCAAATTACATCTTTCAGCGCCATAAATGTCTATTTTGTAACCAGTTAATTCAGAGGGCACCCTATGAAGTGAAGTTGCTCAAAATAAGTTGGAGTTCTTTTTAAATACTATAGATATTTTGTTAAAGAAAGAAATGTATGGCCCAGTGAATTTCTAGTTGTGACAGTTGTAAGATTTGGGTTGTAGGGTGGTTAGAATCAATGTAGCTATGCCTGGCGGTGAAGACAATGAGGCCTTGATTAACCACTTCTCTATGTGATGGAGCAGCTGTGTAATTATTTCTGAATGAGAATCATGGTGTTGACTCCTTGTATTCCCTAGATGCACTCCAAGTGGGGTGGGAATGTCCTCTGTCCAGGGTATTGCTTTCCGCAGCCTCGTCAAGGCCTTCTCAAAGCAGTAAAAGGAGGCAATGCAGCTCATAGTCTCTCAGGTGACTCTTCAGGGGTGCTGCTTAGTGTTTAAGTGGTATAATAGGCCAGTTGCAGTCCAGATCAGGTTTTTATATAATTTTCAGTCACTCAATATTTTGCAAAAGCTCAGTGTGTACAGCAAGGCTTACAGAAGATATCCTGAAGTTTATATGGTCTACTCATTCCTCCAAAATACTTTACAACTTATATCTTGAATTACACAAGCTAGCAAAAAGATGTATGTGTGTGCATCCTATCTCACCTTATCAGAGTGTTTTTCCTCTAGAAGAGGCAGAAATGAGATTATTGGGAAAAAAACAGTGAAAACTATATAGACCTACATGTCCTATCCTTTGCATTAAAAAATAGATGCTTCTAGTTAAGTAATACTGTGCTCATTTGAGTCTGAATATTTTTAACATTAAAGTAATTATTTTTTAAATGAAAAATGGTAAATAATCACTTCTTGGCTTTTTGGCTAAGATCAAGTGAAAAACAGTAAAGAAATACACTCTTATTTTTGTTATTTATTACTGTGTAACAAGCCACAGTAGACCCTCTGTAAGTTGGCCATCCAACAGACTGTAACAAACTGGTAACATACAGAGGCGGTCAACAGAAGGAACTAGGCCTTGGTACATGTGGTGCATGTTCAGTCTATGAAATTTTTTTTTTTTACAGTTTTTGGCCGGGGCTGGGTTTGAACCTTCCACCTCTGGCATATGGGGCCGACGCCCTACTCCTTTGAGCCACAGGCGCTGCCCCAGTCTATGAAACTTACGTCAACTTGAGGAAGTGGTCAGTGTAGGGAGGTGGTCAACCGTGGAGGTTCCACTGTATATTAAAACTAAAACATTTTACTATTTTTCATGATTTCATGGATGAGAAAATTGGACAGGGCACAGTGTGGATAGTTCTCTCTATATATGATATCTATTAGACCATAGTATCTGACACCTCAGCTAGGATGGCTCAGACAACTGGAGTTGTTTGGAATAACCAACTGGGGGCAAGTGTTTGGGGCCACAGATTTCTCTATCAACTAGCTTCACTAATTTTCCCCTATGCAGTTTCTGGGTCTTTTCCTCTTTCTGTGATCTTTCCACATGGTGTCTCCAACAGGGCAATCCAGCTCCTTATAGAGCAGTTTAGGCATATCCAAAATACAAAAGTTGAAGCGTCTATGCCTGCCAAATACTTAGGCTGAGAAATGGCACAAGATTACTTTGCTACATTTGCCGTTAAAGCAAGTCACACGCCCGGCCTGTGCAGTGGAATATAGAAGGGCATGAATGCCACGAGGTATAATTAATTGGACACCACTAATATTACCGATTACTTGGTTCCATTAGATTATAATATGGTGATGTAACTAATAAGATATGTAATAACTAATAAATCTAGTCACCATATTTAAAAAGTCTAGCAATTATTCATCAATATTGATGACAATATATGGAAGATTTCCACATTAAGTGATAAATTGCTATTAAAACATTTCTGTATATACCTTTTAACCATACCTCTGTATTTAAGTCACAACCAACAAATTATGATAGTTCATACTATTTATGCTACAAAAACAAAACAAAACAAAATAATTAACCTAAAAGCCTTTGATAAGCTAACTGTATATCTTCTTGGAAAGTTCTATCTGTCAGCTGGAGAGTGAAGAAAGAAAGAAGATTCTTTTGCTGTGATATGATTTAATTTCTGTCATCAGTTTTCTTGAATGTCATTTTGTGTAGATTTTTTTATTTTTTTCTTTTTTGAGACAGAGTCTCACTTTCTTGCCTCTGGTAGAGTGCTGTGGAGTCATAGCTCACAGCAACCTCAAACTCTTAGGCTCAAGCAATTCTTTTGCCTCAGCCTCTAAAGTAGCTGGGACTACAGGTGCCCCCCAGAACACCCAGCTATTCATAGAGATGGGGGTCTTGCTCTGTCTCAGACTGGTTTTGAACTCCTGTGCTCAAGCAATCCACCCACCTCAGCCTCCCAGAGTGCTAGGTATGAGCTACCACACCCAGCTTTTGTATAGGGTTTTAAAACCAAAATCTGTGGTTATAAGTCATGCTATCTTTATATTCTGGAGGATTAAGGTAAAGATTGGCAATCACTCTGATAAGCAGTAAAGTCTATTATGATGATGATGATGATGATGATGAAGATGGTGATGGTAATGCTGATGATGCAGTGATTTTCAACCAGCGTGCTGTGGCACAGGATCTTAGGTGTGCTGTGAAAGTTCTTAAAGATCATTAATTAAACTATTTCTGAAAGAAATTCAAACCACCATAGGTATATTCTTTCTTTTACTATTTTTTTTGATCAACATAATTTAACTGTCCCATAGAAGTCTAACTATAGGTTCAAGTGTGCTGTGAGATAAAAATGGTCGAAAAAGACTATTGTAAACAGTATAAAAGAAAAGACAGAACTAACATTCTATGGAGTAGCTAATAAGCTTAATAAAAATCTTTTCATGGAAATATGGCCTTGAAAAATCCAATATATGGGTCACATGGAAAAATACCCTTAGTAATCTGAGAGAAAGGAAAAAACCAGAAAGATCATTGAAGAGAATGTGTCTTTACCAGCTTGACCACTTTGCCACTTCCTGGGTAGGAAATGCTGTGAATCTACTCAGTGAGTGATAATAAACCACACAACTAACTTCATCAATCTTATGAACAAACTGTGATGGAAACACAGGGAACAGAGTGAGGTGATGAATCAATTCTGCATTACTGGAGTGGTAAAGAGTAGACTCTGTCAGAGAAGTTGTCACAGAGAAGCTACCTTCACCCTGAACTCTGCAGCATAGATAAAATCCAAAGGGAGGTTGTCATCGACTCCAGAGTCATATCCGAGATGTCACAACTCTCAGTCTGCTGATCAACTCTGTTCTTCTTCCATATTCCAAAAAGATGCCAGCAATATTCAGGAAAAGGTAGAATTTGCAAAGCATAATGATCACAGACGTCTGTGTTCCCCCTTGCACCACCTCAGTGCCCGTTAGTGGGGATGTAGCAGCAGGCCTGGTGGAAGAACAGAGCCTGTTCTGTTCAAGGTTGATCCAAACCTTGGGAAATTGTCTTGTCCTGCCCCTAGCAAGCAGACAGGAAAATGACCCAGTTATCTAAGCACATTTGAGATACGTGGTCATTCAATTTTTAGAAGATTGTCAAGTTCAAAAATTCTGTAACTTCCCTTGAGATATAGACTTTTTAGAGATAATTAATTTATCCCATGCGAGTGAAGTAATAGTTGAGAAAATTATTATGTGCTAAATATTAGATTTTCACATTTAAGAAGCCCAGTCCTTGGCCTGAACAACGTATGGTAAGTGTTTAATTTAAGCATAAGTCTAAAGGGAGTCTTTCATGAACGGTTATGTATATACCTGCTATGTAAACCAAATTATAGTCTATTTTCAGTTTTCTATAATAGACTGAGCATATTTTTGATTCATAAGTCTTTTAATGCATGGTTATTCTTTATTATCTAGTTTTTATGTCTTTATTATCTAATTTTTGTCTATTTTATGACGGAATGTTAAAATGAAACCAAAGCTGAGGGAGTAAAGACGAATCCAATTCATTTTTCTTCTCTTAGTACTATGTTTCTACATTTATTTTTATTCCTTTGCGGAACTAAATTGATACTAAAATCACAGGTCATCAGGCCTGTATAAGATTGATCCTCTTTAGAGCTGCAGTACAAAGAGATAAAGAGGTAAACATGGGCAACATTTGAATTTTATAGTCTGGAAGAGACATCGAAACAGAAAAACTTACACTAGATCTTCACAGTGAGAGAGCAGCCTGTGGTGTCCGGATTGGCCCACCCATGCAATGAAGTAGCATAGCTGTATCATCTTCACAGAAGCACTTTTCTGTGAAGGACTCTGAAACAACAACACAATGTGTTGTTTGATGTGTTCTGGGAGAAATCTTTGTTTAATGAGACCCACAAGCAAATGAAAATGGACTCATGGGAGGAAACCTGTTTGGTATGATGATCGTGTCTTCAAAGGTAAAATCTTATATCCATCTTGGCTGTTTGGTTGAAAGATGTGAGGGCCAGGGGCCAGGGCCCCAGTGGATGCCGGGGTCTCTCCCTGCTGTGCTGATGGGAAAAGTTTGGGGCTAGCACTCTCATTTTAGCCTTTGTGTGGTCTCCACCATACGTCAGCCCAGTGCCTTCTCTAACAAACTGACACACGGCTGCCCCAGCTGATTAGTTTGCGATGATTATGATCAAAATAGCCGGTGAAGTGACCAGGACACAAATTACCTGAGTGAGATAATTTTCCTATTTTAATAAAGTAATTGTGATTTTTATGCTGTTCAAAGTCAATAGAACTATGAGTTAGGCTTTGATATTTACATTCCTTATTTCTTTTACTTTTCATAGTTTTATTGCACTTCATGTTTACCGTTGAATTTATTCTTCCCATACCCAGCCCAGAACCCGAGTCGTCATCTGACCCTCTCTAGTTCCTCTTTCCTTTCCCACCCCTTCTATCCTACTTATTCTGAGTGTGTCTTTATATAGCATCTGCAGTTCCAAGAGGAGTTCCTACTTCTTTTTTTAAATAATTTTAAAGTATTTACCAAATGTCTTCCATGTGCCGGGCATTCTTCTATGTGTGAACTAGGGATAGGTTTGTGCACAAGACAAACCGGGTCCCTGCCCTCTTTGCTTTCCAGCAGAGAGTGATCATTCCAGGCAAATGAATAAATGTATAAATTTAGATTGTATAATGAGCCAGGGTATTATGATAGCAAGTGGATGCAAGACATGGGAGTTCACTTATACTGTTGTCTGTGGAGAGAGGTCTACGGTGAAATCTATTAAGAAATTATGAGAGAGGAAGCCAGCCTTGTGAGATTCTGGGAGAAGAATGCACCAGGCGTAGGAAAGAGTGGGAGCTGATCTTGGGCTTTGTTTAAGGGAGAAAGAAGATCAAGCCGCAGAAATGAAGGAGAGAACATGAAAGGGGTACAATCACGTATCTCCTTATAGATTATGTTAGAGTTTGAATTGTATGTTTAAGTTCAATGGGAAGGTGCTGGAGGCTTTAAGTTTTAGGAGATTGTAGGCTGTGGGTGAATGTACAGTGAAATTTGTTCTACATTTATTCATAAATGGACTGAAGTTTCTTTCTCCAAATAGAAAAGGGCTTAACAGCCAGAGAGTGTTAGAGACATATAGATGGAGTATCTGCTTGGTGAATATCGGTCAAGTCCACAGGAAATGGAAACCCAAGGAAAGGATCAAGTAAGGGAGAAGAGATGATCCTCCCTCAGCAGACACAGATGTGAGGGAAGCAGCCAAAACACGTTTACAGTCTTAAATCCACTGACTGCAAGATCTAGCCAGGAGGGGAAATGCTGGTAATTACCAGACATAACAGACCGTCCGAGAGATGTCGACTGGCATTGAGAGGGAGCCGTCTTGGTACAAAATGTCTTTTCAGAGAATATGCTGCTGAAAGCGTCTGGTAGGCGGGGAGCACAGCCTGGGCTTCCTTTACTGTGCCTGGTACCTAAAACCCAGACGCACAGTGAATGCAAGTGGGCGTTTGATCTCAATATATATAAATATATAGTTTTGCATAATGTGCTTTTAGATTAGAGTTATCTATTTTCTGCTCACCTATGATGTCACTGAAAAAAATACATCAGCTAAATTACATTTATATCATGATTTGATCAGTGTATGGAACTGGTCTTCTTGTTCTTTAAACATAAATGAATCATTCCACTCTTCCCTTCACAAAATGTGATTGTGTTCTGAAGATTCGTGGACCCAAGCACATTTTAAATTAGAGGATCACAGTCTAGACTGCAGCTAAAGCAATTAAGTAGCTCTTTTTCGTCAAGGTCTGAACACTGGAGGTTGAGTAGGCCTGCTGAACAATAGTTCTTTTCTCTTGTGGCTGGCATGAAAACCATTTAGCTTACTAAATACAGAATACAAATGTCTTCATACAATAACAAAGAAAATGCCATGAAGACTATGTTAAACAGTTTGATGAAAATATTTCAGATTGTATATGAAACCAGCACATTGTACCCCTTGATTGCACTAATATACTCAGCTATGATTCAATAATAAAAAAAAATAAAAATAAAAAATAAAATCATTACGAAAAAAATAGAAAGAAAAGAAAACCATTGTAGCTCCCAATGGTTGGATACATAAAAACCCAAAGCATGTGTAATACAGCAGTGAAAGAATAAGGTTGTACGTATAATTTAATACATCCCCAAACATAGACAATTCCCTTTTTATTGCTGTGTTTTATAAACTCAAAGATTAGCTAATAGAATATTCAGCATGGGCTTAAATGTTTAAATAATACATTTGCCAAAAACCAATGAATGAGTATAGTATTAACCAGAAATGTGTATACTTATTTGCTAGAGAGAAAAAAATAAAAAAAAAATAGACTAATCTCATATTTATAAATGAATAGGACGTTTAGGTTATGCTATCTTTTGCCAGTAGTTGTGATTTATTTAGATATTCACTGCAAGGTTTAGCCAACTACCACCAAGATACATTAAAGTATCTTAGATATGAGTCAAAACCCAAGAACAAACATAATATGTTTTAATCGTCAGATTTAAATGTATCTACGTATCTACTTTTTTTTGAAGAGACAGAGCCTCACTTTATTGCCCTCGGTAGAGTGCTGTGGTGTCACACTGCTCACAGCAATCTCCAGTTCCTGGGTTTAGGCAATTCTCTTGCCTCAGCCTCCCGAGTAGCTGGGACTACAGGCACCCGCCACAACGCCCGGCTATTTTTTTGTTGCAGTTTGGCCGGGGTGGGTTTGAACCTGCCAACTACGGTATGTGGGGCCGGTGCCCTACTCACTGAGCCACAGGTGCTGCCCCAATGGGATTTTTCTTAGACCATGTTTCTGGCATTGCTTTCTTATTTCTATTCTTTTTTCAACCACTTCCTCAAAATAACATACTTAGACAATGGTTGTAAGTCTTAAAACACCTATAATTTTATAAACCTTTTGAATCTTAAAGTATAAGTTCTTAAAACTGTGGAATCTCCCTGGACTAGGAATTTAAACTGTGACCTAACTTGGGAATGAACATTTCTGGTTTCAGACTGTGAGAGAGTGCATAATATGTCTTGCTTAATACAAGCCATCAAGTTTTTTTTCTTCTTACCCAAATGCATCAAAAGACAGCGATATTGTTTTCACAGTTCTTTGATCAAAATAAATATGAATTCAGCTAATTTGTAGAGATGAGAAGCTGAAAAGTGAATTCCGGTGACTACTTCTACTAAACGGCCCACCATTCCCCCTGTTAGACGCTAAGCCACTGGGTGCAGTATCTCATCTTATACGTATGTCCCTGTAACCCCGGTGTGCAACCCAGTGACCAGAACATGGAGGGTTCAGCAAATACTTGCCTCATGGGATGGCAGTTCGAGACTGTGCACAGGGCAGGACTCCTTGATGAAAAGCCAGAGATACAGGCATCTGGAGGCTTTCCTGGATGAGCTCAGCACCCCAGCCTCCCCCACTAAACCATAAGTTCCTTGAAAGAAGAGCTTCGCCTATTCATGTTTAGAAATTATTTCTAGGGTCACCATAGTGCATGGCAGTTGGTATTCTGTGCTCTGGAAATATTTTATGAATATATCTTAAAATTAGTGGCAGTATTTTAAAAGATGAAAGTAAAGTTTTTATGTGTTTCATATAATTTGTCTTTATGACCTTCTGGGTAATATTAATATACAAAGCGTCCTGATCCTCTCCGTGTTTATGTTCTGTTATATGAAGGATGGGGATTTTTTGTGTTTATGACATTAATTCCATGAATGGAATGTAACCTATTCAGAGTATTTTAGAAACAAAATTAATTTGCAGGTCCAATGAGTAACCTTAAGAATGTCCCCGCAACCTCTGAGCTCTAACTAGCCTATCTGCAAACTGTTGGTCATTGTACATTCTTTTGCAAAGTTAGTCTAAGATCAAGTGGGATGATATATGTGATTGAACTTTAAAACGTCATCATTATTTCCTTGTGAAGTTCCTAATGTGATTAGTTTATGCACATGCGTATATACTTTAGATAACATATATAGGACGCCCATGAAGTTCATGTGCAATTTATATCAATTCTCTATTTTAAATTGCACATGACCTTTATGGACACACTGTATTTAGAAAATAAATATTCCTGTGTGTTCTGGTTGGCTAAGAAATCAACTCGGATAGTCAACCATTTCACAAGCGTGCCACCAGGGAAAGGTTGAGAGACTTGGTTTAGTGAGCCTGGTGAGAAGAAACGCGAATCCTTCTCCACGGATAGACCTCAAATAGTGGACAGGGGATACCTTTTGTAATACCCCAGTTAAAAAGCTTTTAATTTTTCATTACATTCCAAGTTCAGTTATTCTTTGGATCTTCTCAATTTTACCTTCGAAATATGTTCAGAATCTTTAACATTCTGAAGATGAGCCTCCTTTCCAATTACATTTTTGTTCACTTATCATTTCTCCCCAGGATATTGCAGCTGGCTATCTTTTTTATTAAGCATCTGCCTTCCTCCCAGAAAATCCATTTTTATAGAACTGTTATTAGTTTCCTGCTACTATAACAAATTACAACAAATTTAGTGACCTGAAAACACACATATTTATTACCTTATAGTTCTGGAAGTCACAAGTCCAAAATGGTTTTACAAAACCGTGTTCCTTCTGAAAACTCTAGGGAAGAATCCACTTCCTTGCCTTCTTCAGCATCTAGAGGCCACACATTCCTGGACTCATGGTCCCTTCTCTCGCCTTCAAAGCCCATAGCATAGTATCCTCAAATTCTCTCTCTGTCTCTCTCTCACACACACACTTTTGCTTTTATTGTCACTTCTCTGAATCTCCTGCCTCCCTCTTTCCCTTGTAAGGACCTTTGTGATTATATTGAGCCCACCCAAAAAAGACAGAATAATCTCCCTGTCCCGAAGTTTGTTAATTTAATCACACCTGCAAAATCACTCGGGCTGTGTAGACATATTCTCACAGATTCAGTGGCTACCTTGGAGGACCATCGTCCTGCCTACCACAGAACTCGAGTGTTTTTTTTTCCTAAGGTGTCACTTGTCCTTCATGGAGCACATATAACTTCCTAGGCCTCAGCAGAAGCTTCAGAAATTTTCAGATCTCAACCGTCAATAAAAAATATATTTTACAGCTTGATCTAATTTATACACACACAGACACACTTGAAAATCTTCACAAAATTATAGTTATTATTATGTGTGACCCGCGGGATATTTTCCGTTTATAGCCTATTAATTTTTAAAGGGTTGTCCATGCCCCACTCCATTGAGTTTCTGTCCCTTTAGTGGGTTTTAGGTCACAGTTTAAACATCACTGTCCTGTAGCCTGTGTATACTCCATCCATGCAAAGGACATGGACATCCCAAGTGGGTCATTTTCTCTCACGCCAGCTGTACCCTTCAGGCTGTCCTTGTCCCGTGAAGCTTGCATGCCATTATCCACTGACAGGCTCAGCCCAGAGCGTTAATTCCTCTAGGAGGGTCTCCTTCATTTCCTCCACACCTAGACACTTACGTCTTTCTAGCCTCTTACCACGTCTCATATGGCACTTGCTTTCTTCAGCTCTTCTGTCTGTCTGTCTGTCTGCTTCTTTCTCTCTCTCTCTCTCTCTCTCTCACACACACACACACACACACATACCTTCCCTTTCTTTCCTTTTCTTCTTTTTTTTTGTTTGAGATAGAGTCTAACTTTGTTACTCTGGGTAGAGTGCTGTGGCGTCATAGCTCACAGCAACCTTAAACTCTTGGGCTCTAGTGATCCTCTTGCCTCAGCCTCCTGAGTAGCTGGGACTACAGGTGCCTGCCACAACACCCAGCTATTTTTAGAGATGAGGTCTCACTCTTGCTCATGCTGGTCTCGAACTCCTGAGCTCAAGTAATCCTCCCGCCTCAGCCTCCCAGAGTGTTAGAATTATAGGCGTGAGTCACAGTGCCTGGCTCTCTTCTCCTTTTTTTCTTCCTCCTCTTCCTTCTCCTTTTCTTCTTTTTTCCCTCTTTCCCTCCCTTTCTCCTTTCTTTTTTTAATTCTAAAAGAAAGATTACAACAATGATCACAGCTTTTTGAATTTGAAAATACAGATTAAGCAGAAAATTAATTTCACCTTCTAAATAAGATTTTCAGAAATAACTACTAATATTTATGCAATTTTTCAGTTAATCTTTCTTGTTATCTATATTTATGTACTTTATTAAAGAAAAATAGGTTCATGCTATAGAATTTTGTAACCTGCTGGGAATAGACTTGACATTAACCTGGACAGTAAATAATAAGTTATAACCAGAAATTTTTGATAAAAAAAAAAAAACCAGGGTAATCTATATGATGGCTTAAATGAAGTCTCAGGAAGTAGGGTAATTAAAGGTAACTTTTATGAGGAAGAGAAATGTAGAGAACTTTTAATAAAGAAAGAAAGGAATGATTCTAAATGATATGTGGCAGCCAGATTTGAACTCTCCTGGTGAAAACATTGTTCATTCTTTCATAATCATATTTACAATGGAAAAAGTATATATTGAAATTATTAATTGTGCCTCGATATTCTATTAAGACAGTCTACAAGGGGTTAAGCCAGGATTTGGAGAAGTCACTTTACTTCTTTGAACACTAGTTCACTCCCAAGGTGAAGTCCACAGTGCACTTCCATCAGAACTTCTGGGAGGCCTATTACCAGCACAGACTCCCAAACAGCCTCCTGCTGAATCAGTTCACAATTACGCAGCCCAGGAATCTCCACTTCTAACAAGTGTTGATGGGTAATAAAATGTGAACATCATTTGAGCTGTAAAAAACATGTGAAACTGCAAAAAACAATGTACTAAAGAGCTCATTCCAGGTCCTATTGTGTGTTTTAATATAAATTCTCTCTAGAAAGCAGTACCTTTAAAATGGCTCAACTAAAAAATAATTAATTATTATTAATTAATAATAATTACTACAACTTGGACTTTACCTGAGAAGTGAAAACAAAGTAACCTTAAAATTTATACCCTTGATTTAATTTGAAATTAAAAAAAAATTTTTTAAATGGCGTATAAAGGAGTCTTTGTAACTAAAAGTGACCTTAAAATATATATATGACATTCCATCACGTCTCTGAACAAATAAGAGAGTTAAAAAGGTGAAATTATCTCCCTCAAGTTACAGATCTAATTTTGGAAGAACTGAGCCTCTTACCTAGAAGGAGCCTCTTACTCAAGTCCAAAGCCCTGTCCCCTCTCCCCAGACTGGAGCATGCTTGCTGTGTCTGGATTACATACTTAAAGCTACTGCTTCATCACAGTAAATGCCATTTTAATCCTTGCTTATTTACTTTCTAATTACAAACCCTAAAATCAATTTATTTATAAAAGCACATTTTAGTGTTGAAAGAGAAACATCCTTGGCTTTAATGTAATTATGGAAACTGCAGCACTATGAAATCTCCTTTGTTAACTGCATACTGCTTGGAGTTTGCATATAATTTGCCGTCCATAATGCTTAAATTCTCCTGCTGGTGTGCTCAGATAAGAGTAAGCAGCAAGACCTCCAAATTAAAGGACTCTGATAGAATAAAACTGCACAGATATCTCTATTTCCCCAAAAGGAAAAAATTCTGCTTATTTACTGAGGTGGAAAGTAATCTAATAACTGAATATAATCTAAAATGCAACATTCTTGAAAGTACTGAGAATCTTTTAGTAAAGATACACAAAAACCAATGCAGCACATGGTCTGTGCTGACTGTATCTGGTACTGAGCTTCTCTGCCATTCTAGAACTAGTCATTTAAAAAATAGTCATTGAAAATGTGATGAGCAATTCAAATGGCTTTTGTTTTATCTGAATTCTTTTGGTTACCTTATTTTCAGAGGTCTAAAGTACGTCTAGCTTTTTCTCTTTTTCATCTTTGCAACCTTCACTTGCCCTCTGGTTTGACATTTAGCTACAGTTTGAATCAGGGATGGATCCCGTTGCTTCACACAAGAAAGACTAATTTGTTGGACAACAGTGCACTCACCATTACTCAACACAATAAGAAGCTCAAGTTACCAAATCAGAAAGAACTTTAAGCAAACAAATAACTGTACTGAGTTTCATTTTATTTAGGGTGGTTTCAAAGCGAATGGCAATATAAAACTATATTCACAACCCAGTTTCTTTTCTTTTTTTTTTTAATTTTTATTAAATCGTAATTGTGTACATTGGTGCAATCATGGAGCACAACGTGCAGACTTCATATACAATCTGAAATATTTTCATTGAACTATTTAACATAGCCTTCATGGCCTTTTAATCACTATATGAAGACATTTATATTCTACATTTAGTAATTTTCACTTGTACCCTTGTAAGATGCACCGTAAGTGCGATCCCATCTTCCCCCTCCCCTCCCCTCCCTTGCCCCCCTCCGCATTTCTTGTGCTATAACTGGGTTTTAGCCTTCATATGAAAGCTATAGATTAGCTTCATTATAGGGCTGAGTACATTGGATACTTTTTCTTCCATTCTTGAGATACTTTGCTAAGAAGAATATATTCCAGCTCCATCCATGTAAACACAAAAGAAGTAAAGTCTCCATCTTTCTTTAAGGCTGCATA
>CAUYRH010084295.1:0-21455 GCA_963574655.1 Perodicticus potto
AGAGCCTCAAGCTGTCACCCTGGATAGAGTGCTGTGGCATCACAGCTCACAGCAACCTCCAATTCCTGGGCTCAAGCAAATCTCCTGCCTCCGCCTCCCAAGTAGTTGGACTACAGGCGCCCGCCACAACACCCAACTATTTTTTGGTTGAAGCCATCATTGTTTGGCAGGACCAGGCTGGATTCGAACCTGCCAGCTCAGGTGTGCATGGCTGGCGCCTTAGCCCGCTGAGCCACAGGCGCTGAGCCAGGAGCTGCTATGATTTTATATCACTTTACAGCAGACCCAATTCTGATTTTCAGACTAGGAGATGCATGAAAGTTCAGAATCAAAATTAAATTAAGACTTCTGGGAGGTACAGTTAAGAAAAATTAAATCCACAGAAAGAAAATTCTCATTTCCCAAGAATGAAATCAGTAAGAACAGTAGAATTACACTGGGAATATGCAACTATTCTTCCATATTTGGGGACAATAGTTTGAAGCTTCAATTTTTTATTTTTTATTTTTTGAGACAGACTCTCACTATATTGCCCTCGGTAAAGTGCCATGGTCTCACAGCTCACAGCAACTTCAAACTCTTGGGCTTAAGTAATTCTTTTGCCTCAGCCTCCCAAGTAGCTGGGACTATAGGCGCCCGGCTATTTTTTGTTGCAGTTGTCATTGCTGTTTAACAGGCCCTGGCCAGGCTTGAACTCACCAGCCTCGGTGTATATGGCCAGCGCCCTACTCACTGAGCTACAGGCAAACAGCCTTGAATTTTTTTATTAAATCACTTTTACTAAAAAATATCTAATGACAGAGTGGCTCTCTCAAAACATTACTTTTTTAGGATGCTAATTTTAATTATCCCTCTCCAACAACGAAAATAAACCCTAAGTAGGAACCGGTAATAAAGACTATTTGATTTTTTTTTTTTTTAAAGAAAGAGGAAACTGGTTCAGTGCCTATAGCACAGTAGTTATGGTGCCGGCCACATATACCAAAGCTGGCAGGTTCAAACCTGGCCCAGGTCTGCTATAAACAATGACAACTGCAACCAAAAAATAGCCGGGCTTTGTGGCAAGCGCCTATAGTCATAGCTACTTGGGAAGCAGAGGCAAGAGAATTGCTTAAGCCCAAGAGTTTGAGGTTGCTGGGAACTGTGGCGCCACAGCACTCTACCCAGGGCAACATAATGAGACTCTGTCTCAAAAACAAAACAAACCAAAACAAAACAAACAAAAAAAAAAAAAAAAGAGGAAACTTATGACTTTCCCATCTTTTTAGTAGTAGATTTCCCTTGATCCTCTAAATCTTGATAATATAGTTCATTCCACAAAGAAAAAGTTTTATTGACATTTAGTAGCACCTTCACCAAAAGATGCTTTAAAATTTTTTTTTCTGGAATAAGGAAAAAAGAGTCTCAACATTTCAACTTGGCTAAGCCCATTATGTTATTATTTCAGAATAATGTCACAAATTGAAGAAATCTTACTATATTAAATAACATTCTAAAAAGTTGAGTCATGGAATGAACACAACCTTCAAAATGTTTAATTACTATAAAATTAGGTATCTTTATGATAACTAATATTTACATTTGAGAATTTTCAATTATTATATATCACTTTATTCCTGTCCAATCTATCCCTATGCAAAATACATACTCTAAATTAAAATTTTATTTGAAATTAGATAAGGTCCTTTCATTAAGAGTGCCTTTTCACAACTGGTTTTGAGCTTTTTCACTACTTTCTTAATCACTCTATTATGTTATTTAGAGAGAGACAGTATGCAGTTCAGCCACATACTATCTGTGTAACGTTGGGCAGATTAAACTACATAACTTCTTGCCCCGGTTCTCCAATGTACAAAACAGCAATAGTAACACTACTTCACAGAGCTGCTGTGAGAATGAAATACGTATAAAGTACCCAGAAGGTGACTCAGCACATAGTCAGAAATGTTGGTGTCTTCTTCCCCCCCACACCTTCATAAGCACAGCACACTAAAACAAAGGTCAGATCAGAAAATTATTAGAAATGTGAATACTCTGAGCCACCTCTTTTAAATTTAAGACAATATTTAAGTTACTCTTTTGAAAAGTTGAATTCAAACAGTTACAGTATTCAGGACTTGTGATGTATTCCCACATCCACAGAAGTCTGATGTTATTAAAAAAAAAAAAAAAAAAAGAACTACATACTTTAACAAAAGGCACTTATTTTCAAATTACTATGTGTATTATAATCTAAGTTACTTAAGATAAAGTCTGGAATTAAACAGGTACATAAACTTTAGTAAAATATTATCTTTCTGTATTCTACCATTTTTAACTCCTTGTGATATAATTTTTACATACAAAAAACACCAGAAAGATACAGTTGGTGTTAAAATTCAGCACATAAAAATAAGTCCTAACTGACCCAAAATTCAGAAAGACAAGATTACAATTAAAAAGTAAAATGTAAAGTCAAGAATTGAATTACCTGTATATGTTTGGGTCCAAAAGCAAGGCAGTATCTTTGGGTAGCTTTGATAAATGAACTACTTTAGTTTTTAATTGATGTCGTTCACTTTCATTCACCCACACATCAGGCAGACTATTAAATAAAAAATAAGTAAACAATAAAATAACATTAATTTTAGATTTAACCTTTACATTCCCTAGCCATTTCTGCCAATTTGATCAGGCCACCCATGTTAACAAATTTCCCAGAAGCCAAGGAAGATTAGCCATCAACCTCAATAGTGGGACGTGGAGTCCCAAATAAGAAATGGCAGTGTTAAATTTCAACATGAATTTAGGAGTAAACAAAGAATTTTTTATGGCAAATCCTACCAAACTTAGAAACTTACAAAAACACATCGCCTGTTTGGGGTTTTTTGTTTTGTTTTGTTTTTTTCTCCAGAGACTCACTCCACTACCCTGGGTAGGGTGTGGGGGCATCATCATAACTCATTGCAACCTGCAACTCCTAGACTCAAGTAATCCTCCTGCCTCAGTCTCTTGAGTAGCTGGGACGACAGGAGCACACCAGCATGCCCAGATAATTGTTCTACTTTTTGTAAACATCGGATCTTGTTCTTATTCTACTGGCCTCGAACTCCTAAGAGCTCAAAATGATCCTCCTGCCTCTCCCTCTGCCTCTGCCTCCCAGAGTGCTAAGATTATATATATAGGTCTGAGCCACTGCAACAGGCTTTGGCTGGCTTTTAACTTACTGAGTTAAATTCATAGTTAAAATAGTTTCTTTTCTTAAGAAGTAAAAGCCAGGTGCAGTGGCTCACACCTGTAATCCTAGCACTCTGGGAGGCCAAGATCGGTGTATTGCCCTGAGCTCACAGTTCAAGACCAGCCTGAGCAGGAGCAAGACCCCATCTCTAAAAATAGCCAGGAGTTATGCCAGGTGCTTGTAATCCCAGCTACTCGGGAAGCTGAGGCAAGAGAATCCCCAAGAGTTTGAGGTTGCTATGAGCTATGATACCATGGCACTATCGAAGACAACAAAGTGAGACTGTCTCCAAAAAAACTCCCCCAAAACAAAAAGAAAAGTGAAAAAAAAGTGGGGAGCGGTGGCTCACGCCTGTAATCCCAGCCTTAGGGAAGCCAGGGCAGGTGGAATGCCTGAGCTTACAAGTTCAAAACCAGCCTAAGCAAGAGTAAGACCTCGTCTCTAAAAATAGCTGGGTGTTGTGGCAGGCGCCTGTAGTCCCACAGCTACTCAGGAGGCTAAAGCAAGACTATCGCTTAAACGCAAGAGTTTGAGGTTGCTATGAGCTGTGACACCAGATCACTCTAATGAGGGCAACAAAATGAAACTCTGTCACAAAAACAAACAAACAAAAAAAGAAATAAAAACGTTAAGATTAAATTCCACTTTTAAACAAATGCACATAACCAAAATTCTGAGTTCAAAGAAACTTAATTCTATAAGGAAATTCAAACAAAAATTTTGATATTTAATCAGTTTCAAAACACTAGGAAATCACAGACAGTTGAATTTAATATTATTTTTAAAGTAATTATGTTTATAACCTTAATATAAAAAGAGGTCTTAAAAACCACTATGAAACAAATGAAATCTCATTAGGAAAAAAAGAGATGAGAGAAGAAAAGACCTCAACTATCATTTCACCAAAGAACAGTTTAAAAATTATCCTACTTATAATAAATGCAAACTATAAAAGGGGCATTTCAGAGCCAATGCTGATAACAAGCCAGAGAATTAAGTTCTCTAACCCAGAATACGGGACTATAAATTGGTACAAACTTTCAAAGTGGTGATTCCAAACAAAAACCTTAACATATTATAGTTTGCATGTTAATACATATGTTCCTATCACTTAATAATAAATAAAAATGGTTGACTTTAATATTCAACAAAAATGAGTTAGGTAAATACAAAAAGATTTCCATAAAACAGTGGTTCTCAACCTTCCTAATGCCGCGACTCTTTAATACAGTTCTTCATGCTGTGGTGACCCCCAACCATAAAATTACTTTCATTGCTGTGGCAATGAAAATAATTAGGCATTAGGAAGCTTGAGAACCATTGCCATAAAATCGGTGTAGGCTACGGGGGTGGGATAAAGCCAGGAAGACTCTGTGGAAGATGTTTCTAATACTAATGGGAGTTTGATGACCACAGGATTATTTTAAAATATTTTAAAATTTAAAAGCAGATTTAATATGCTAATGTGCACTATGAAGTCCCAAATGTATTTAAGAACTGTAAAAAAATTTTTACGTATTTGTTTTGTTTTTAAAGAAAGGCAGTTTCACTCTTGCTCAGGTTGGTCTCAATCGCCTCAATCCACCGGCCTCAGGCTCCCAGAGTCCTAAGCACTGCAGGTGTGAGCTACTGCGCCTGGCCTATTTAAGAACTCTGTCTTCACACCACACTCATTAACCTGTCCTTACATCGGGTAGGGAAAACAGTATTATAGAAAAATTAATGACAAGAACAAATGTTATCCAAATGTTTGAAGTACATATACGCTGTAAACCTTCATTTAAATTTATTCTATTCTTGGTGCTTATTTTGTCCAAAATTTCTATGATATACCCTCAGTACCTTTTGTAAAAAGAAAATTTTAATGAAAAGGATAAAAGGAAAATTAAACATGAAATATATATACTGAGGAATACCTAGAACTGTAAAGAGGCATTAAAACTCAGAAAAAATGTAATCTCTGCTGGAAAACTGGCCAATTGCTTTTATAAAATAAATTTATTCATTTTTGAGACAGGATCTCATTCTGTCCCTCAGGCTAGAGTGCAGTGGCATCATCACAGCTCACAGCAACCTCAAACTCCTGCCTCAACCTATAGAGTAGTTGGGACTAAGGTGCCCACCTTGCCTGGTGAATTTTTTCTATTGTTTGTTTATTTTTGAGACAGAGCCTCAAGCTATCACCCTTGGTAGAGTGTTGTGGCATCACAGCTCACAGCAACCTCCAACTCGTGGGCTTAAGCGATTCTCTTGCCTCAGCTTCCCAAGTAGCTGGGACCACAGGTGCCCACTGCAATGCCCGGCTATTTTTTGGTTGTAGCCATCATTGTTGTTTGACGGACTTGGGCTGGATTTGAACCCACCAGCTCAGGTGTATGTGGCAGGCACCTTAGCCGCTTGAGCCACAGGCACCGAGTCTCTATTGTTTTTTTATAGAGACTAGAGTCTTACTCTTGCTCAAGCTGGTCAACTGCTTTTTTTTTTTTCCAGTTTTGACCAGGGCTAGGTTTGAACCCCCACCTCTGGTATATGGGGCCAGCGCCCTACCCTTTTGGGGCACAGGCGCCGCCCATCAATTGCTTTTTATACACTGAAACATTTACAAATTTCTTTTTCTTTTTTTAGAGATAGCGTCTCAGTTTGTCGCCCTTGGTAGAGTGCCCTGGCGTCACAGCTCATAGCAACCTTCAGCTCTTGGGCTTAGGTGATTCTTTTGCCTCAGCCTCCTGAATAGCTGGGACCACAGGCACCCACCACAATGCCCAGCTATTTTTTGTTGCACTCTGACTGGAACCCGCCACCCTTGGTATATGGAGCCGGTGACCCTACTCACTGAGCCACAGGCGCCGCCCTTCTCTAAATCTTTTTATCTGAATTGAATAACTAAATTTTTGTGTGTACAATGTTGATAAAAATAAAACAGCAGTCTATTAGTAACACATACTATTTCGATACTTACATGTCTTCAGGCATCCAATGAAGCAAAAGTTTTATCTTTCCAGAATCCTCTTTTCTCTTAGCTATTACCTGGTAATGATATATAAAGAAATCCACTTGTAAATCATCATTTTCATTTATTGTTAAAAAGCACTTTTGCTTCTAATAAAGAACTTTCAAGAGTTCTTATGCTAGAAGAGGATAAGAGGATACCAGATAACATCCTATTCTCTGCTTTGTAGCACTCAATCTTTTGTCTTTCCCACAAAACATAGGAGGAAGAATCTTATCCTATAGACTTCTGTATCATACCACCTATAACAGTGTTTAGCATAAAATGAATTAAACTTTTAGAAATCTATTCTAAAGAAATCAAGCAGAATTAAGGAAAAGTTCTATGCTCAAAAATGTTCATGTTATACTGAATACCTCTGAGTACTTTTTGGCCACAAAAAGAGAAAGCAAATATCCCAATACTAAGCTGGGAACTGTACTCTTTTAACATCTATTATTATCTACATTCAAGCTGCCATAATACTAGTTCAGGTCTCCCATCTTCTGAATGTCCTCAAATCCTCAAAGCCATTCTCTACTCAGTACCCAGACTGTTTTGTCCAAAGCACAAATGCAATAGTATCACTTCCCTGACAAACTCTTTTTTTTTTGTTGTTGTTGTTGTTGTTTTTTTTAAATACATGTATTTTATTATTCTTCATTACATTATTTCCCCCACCCCCACCCGTCTGTGATAAGACAGAATTGATTTACAGAAAAGAATACAGAAAACACCGAAGTTCCTGGTAGTGGGAGAGATTTCAAGTAGGGAGAGAGAAGCTCTCTCCGTTCCTCTCCCGGTCTTTCCCCGTCTCCTCCTCTAGGCCTCTAGCCTCAGGGTACATATAGGTGCCCTGACAAACTCTTTATAAGTTCCCCTGAACGCTTCGGAAAAGGTCACTCTTACTATAGAGCACAAACCTCGTCCTCTCTTTTGTCCTTGTTTTTCTACTGTAATTCCTTCAGCCTCATATTAAAAATGGTTTCCCAAACTATGAGAAACATAAAAGAAGTTTTCTCATCTGATCTCTAAATTATCAGAACAAGCAAATTCTCCAGGCTTTCTGTGCACTGGCAGCATTAACGTTTTATAGAAGAAACAGCTACCACAGATCAGACACTGTTCTAGGTGCTGGGCACAGAAAGCAGTGAAACAAAACACCACCCCAGTGAAACTAAAGTCTTATTTCTTAAGAACACTGAGTTGACAGCTTTTGGAAGGCTTGCTAAAGGCTTCCTTTAAAAAAGATGTGCTGAAGAATTACAGTAAAATACTGAGAAAATCACAAAGCATTTCAAAGAGTCCCATATACATTGGGATATTTATTTTTATTTTATTTTATTTTTGAGACAAAAGTCCTTCTCTGGCACCCTGATAGAGGGTCCTGGTGTGACAGCTCACAGCAATCTCAAGCTCTTGGGCTCAAGCCATCATCTTGCCTCGGTTTTTCTATTTTTAATAGAGATGGGATCTTGCTGTTGCCCAGGCTGGTCTGGAACTCCTAAGCTTAAGCAAATCATCCACCTCAGTCTCCGAGTGCTAGGACTACAGGTGTGAGCCACCACGCCCAACACATTTAGATATTCCTAATGGCTTTTCAATTTTCTACAAGTTCTGGGTCCACTTTAAATAAATTAAAAGTGCAAACCATTAATTATGTGAATATTACAAGTGTGGTTTATTCAAGAAATGTAACTGTGAATACCAATTAATTCATCTATATTCTAAAGGATGACTTGGTCTTGTATAAATTAGTGAAGGTTCATTTACTTACTCAGATAAAATGTTTAAGGTATGTGTGCTATGCTTCATTTTTTGATTATTCACTTTAACTTGGGCAATTAACATAAATTATAGTTGTTGGTTAAGTCAAACAGAATTTATTTTTTTTTTTAGACAGAGCCTCAATCTGTCACCCTGGATAGAGTGCCATGGCAACCTCCAATTCCAGGGCTCAAGCGAGTCTCCTGCCTCTGCCTCCCAAGTAGCTGGGACTACAGGCACCCATCACAATGCCCGGCCATTTTTTGGTTGCAGCCACCATTGTTGTTTGGCAGGCCCAGGCTGGATTCGAACCCGCCAGCTCAGGTGTACGTGGCTGGTGCCTTAGCCTATTGAGCCACAGGCGCCGAGCCAAGTCAAACAGAATTTAAAGCAAACTTTTACTCCATCTCCCCAGCACCTCTCCGCCTGGAATGTGCAGTGTCTGCCTACACTCACAGATAGCACTGTCTGTCCTAAAAAGGGTATTGTGATTACCTCCTCTTCCTTGCCTCCAACTCCAATAATGGGTTAAGGGTCTCTAGTATATCCGGTGTGTATCTTGAAAACGGTGAGTCACTCAGCATGTATTACGCTATATTGTGATCACTTCATGTACCTATCTTCTCTCTCAGAACACTGAATAGAAATACTACCAGTGTTTACCACAGATACAACAAATGAAGAAGGCAAACTATTATAATGAAGAATGAGTCATTTAAAATTAAATGCTAAAAGCATGTAAAAATGCTGTTAATATCAAGTTAAAAGATGCAAAGTTATACAATATAATTGTTAAAAACAAAAATTTGTATGTATTTGGATATATAATTAAGTAAAAAATTCATTGGCCTGAACAATTAAAATGTGTACTATTCCATATAAATCAAACCTCAAAAAAGTAAAAGGCCGGGTGCAGTGGCTCACACCTATAATCCTAGCACTCTCAGAGGCTAAGGTGGGTGGATCCCCTGAGCTCAAGAGTTTGAGACCAGTCTGAGCAAGAGAGAGACCCCCATCTCTACTGGGAAAAAAAAAAAATAGTCAAACTAGCTGGGCATTGTGGCAGGCACCTGTAGTCCCAGCTACTCAAAGGCTGAGAAAAGAGGATCACTTGAGCCTAAGAATTTAAGGTATCTGGTGAGCTATAATGGCACGACACTCAACCCCATGGTAACTAAGTGAGACTTAGTCTCAAAAAAAAAAGTAAAAGAAAAAAATCGTAAATAAGATCATAGCATACAACTTTTTCTACTTTTATTCCTTTAATTTTCAACCACATCATTTTTGTAAACAAACTTTTCTCAATTTCACCTCTAATCATCTATTTTCACAAGAGAGATAAAAAGCTTTACGTAACCAAACAATAAACCCATTTGTGATTATTAATTAAAGCAATGAAAACACCATTTGTGTTATATCTGCTAAGTCTGTAGTTTAGCTGGATTGCCAACCAAGCATTCATATCAGTTGAAATATTTTTTAAAAAAAAACTTTTTTTGCTTACACCAATAGTAATTTTATTTAAAATGAAAAAACCCAGCCAGGCACAACAGCTCTTACCTATAATCCTAGAACTCTAGGAGGCCAAGGCAGGTGGATTGCCTGAGCTCACAGGTTCAAGACCAGCCTGAGCAAGTGCGAGACCTTACCTCTAAAAAATAGGTAAGCGTTGTGATGGATGCCTGTAGTGCCAGTTACTCCGGAGGCTAAGGCAAGAAATTTGCTTGAGCCCAAGAGATTGAGGTTACTGTGAAGTATGATGCAATAGCACTTAACCCTAGGGCAACTGAGTGAGACTCTGTCTCAAAAATATATATAAAATAAGGCTCAGCGCCTATAGCACAGTGGTTATGGCACCAGCCACATACACTGAGGCTGGCGGTTCGAACCTGACCTGGGCCAGCAAAACAATAATGACAACTGTAACAAAAAATAGCTGGGTGTTGTGGCAAGTGCCTGCAGTCCTAGCTACTTAGGAGGCTGAAGCAAGAGAATCACTTAAGCCCAAGAGTTTGAGGTTGCTGTGAGCTGTGACGCCACAGAACTCTACCAAGAGCAACACAGTGAGACTGTCTAAAAAATAAATAAATAAGTAAAATAAAATAAAATAGCCCTACAAAGTACTTTACAGTAGTTCACAGTAAACTTGTTTACAGTCTCCTTTATTTGTCACAAGATGATAAAATTAATTCAAACAATAAATAACTTTTAAAACCCATACTAGCTATAATGTTTTTAAATGAACAGTAAAGAAAAAATATTGCCGGGAAGGAAAAAATGTCTAATTTACAACTAAGGCGTTTGTTGTTTACTGGAGCTTTTTGGTTGTTGTTCGTTAGTTTTATTTTAAATGAGAAGCCAATCAGTCTTTAGATTCAATCTTAAGGAATCTACCCAAGTTAAAAGGAATATCAACCTGAACAGAAAGACCTAAAGAAACATAAGAAAAACAACACACTAGCCATTCATAACGAGATTCTGAAAAGTAAAGTACTGCTTAAGTAAACAGATCAAAATGGTATTTGATAACTCTTAACGATTTCCGTATTAACAAAGTTAACACGTTTGTGTTTTAATAATTTCGATTTCAACTTCTTTTACCAAGTTTCAAACACTGAAACAAAATATTAAGAACTTCAACCTGAAAACATATAGAACTGAGCAAAAGCAGAGCTTTAAACGAAGTAATACTTTTTATCTCCATTATATAAAAACTCAAAAACATGGTGAGACCACACCTACAGTGCATTTTACAAGGGTACATGTTAAATTTACTAAGTGTAGAATATAAATGTCTTAACACAATAACTAAAAAATGCGGTGAAGGCTATGTTGACCAGTTTGGTGAAAATATTTCAAATTGTCGGCTCGGCACTTGTGGCTCAAGCGGCTAAGGCACCAGCCACGTACACCTGAGGTGGCGGGTTCGAATCCAGCCCGGCCGCCAAACAACAAGGACGGCTCCAACCAAAAAATGGCGTGGCGTTGTGGTGGGCGCCTGTAGTCCCAGCTACTTGGGAGGCGGTGGCAGGAGACTCGCTTGAGCCCAGGAATTGGAGGTTGCTGTGAGCTGTGATGCCACAGTACTCTACCCAGGGTGACAGCTGAGGCTCTGTCTCAAAAAAATTTCAAATTGTATATAAAACCAGCACATTATACCCCATGATAGCATTAATGTACACAGCTATGATTTAATACAAAAAGAAAATTAAAAATTAAAAAAAAAAAAACCCTCAAAAACAAAGGAACAAACAAAAAAGCTGGGAAAAAAACAACCTGTAGCTAAAGAAATACTCAAGTGTAGACTTTGCAACAAAACTAACTAAAAAGCCTAAGGACAAATCTGGAGATACTAAAACAAAATACCTCACCCACAAAATAAGAAAAAAAACAATGCGAGCCACCAAAGCGCAGCAAGCCAACTGATGTGAGGAGGATTCTGCTGACCTCTTCTGGAGAAGACTCAGAAGGAAATGCGGCATTAACTAAAGACAAATTAGGCAAACTGTACAGTATCCTACCTCATGCTTTTTTTAGCCATCATTTCTTTATCAGTATGTTTATTTCCTATAAAAGTCAATTTGGTAACAAAGTAACTTAAATTTGCAGTTAGAACTTACTGTTTTAAACTACTAAGAAGGAATTCTATTTAACCTGTACTGCCTTCCTCCAAACCTTCCCAGGAACAGAACTTTGGAGAATTTGCTTCCCTAACTCCTTTCCTTTCTATTGTGTCCGAAGAAAAACTTATCTAGTTTGTTATGTCTCTTCCTTTCACATTAATTCCTCAAGAAAAATCATTCTTACACTCCACACATTTGTGACTTTTCTTCAGTCGAGTTATCTCTGCCTCCTCACAGACTTAATGGTGCACATCACTCATTCCTCAGTTTTTAAATCTAAAATACACATCAAGTATCATGTTAATTCTTCTCAGATGGTTCCTATAGCTAGAAAACTTTTCATCCTTATAGACTATTTTCAAAGAAATGTTTTTTATATACTTTTTTCTAGACTACTAATATTACCACCAATACATTTTTTTTTTTTTTTTTTTTGGTAGAGACAGAGTCTCACTTTCGTGCCCTTGCATCACACAGCTCACAGCAACCTCCAACACCTGGGCTTAGACGATTCTCTTGCCTCAGTCTCCCAAGTAGCTGGGACCACAGGCTTCCGCCACAATGCCCAGCTATTTTTTTGTTGCAGTTTGGCCGGGGCTGGGTTTGAACCCACCACCCTCAGTACATGGGGCCAGAGCCCTACCCACTGAGCCATAGGCACCGTCCTATCACCACTACATTTTTTAGTTCCTTCATTTTCATTTCCTCCCTCTTTTTATTGGGAATCATGGTGCACCTAAGGATTTCATCCAAAGAAGCTACACTAAAACAAGTGTACGATAACCACTAATCCCTTATCTGTAGCAATACTTTCTCACTACTAGCCCACAATTTCATCAGATCTATTGACCTTTAAATCATAAAATGTTTGGTGAGCCCCCAAACTTCAGTCCTTAGACTTCTCTTTTCTACTTATACTTAGTTCCTAGCTGATCTCACCCAGTGTGATACCTATAAATATCACTGATATGCTAAAAACTCCCATCCTGGGATCCCCAGTCACACCTTCCCTCTGTACTCTCTACCAACCCAGGTGACAGAGCTGCTGAGTGACCTACAGTCCCCCAACTTGAGTTTCAGTCAGAGCTTTTGATGAACCTCCTCCTCCCTCAATCTGCCTTCCTAACAGCCTCCATTATATGGCAACTCCATCATTTTGGCCAGTTGCCCATGCCAAAAAAGCTTTAAAGTGATCCTTTCCTCTTATTCTCAAATTTGATGTTTGATCCATCCATAATACCTGACAGTACAAACTTCAAAAGACAACCAGAATCTAACCTGTTATCATCTCCACTGGAACCATTCTAGTCCAATCTACTTTGTCACCTGAGAGGCTGAATAGATGAGTTCCCTTTCCCCCAATCCTTGATTTCTTACAATTTGTTCTCTAAGGGAACACAAAAAACCTATACAAAAGAACAAACAACAGGCTGGGCACTGTGGCTCACGCCTGTAATCCTAACACTCTGGGACACTGAGGTGGGTGGGTTGCTTGAGCTCAGGAATTCCAGACCAGTCTGAGCAAGAGCAAGACCTTGTCTCTACAAACAGAAAAACTAGCTGGGAGTTGTGGCAGGCACCTGTAGTCCCAGCTTCTCAGGAGACTGAGGCAAGAGGATCACTTGAGCCCCTGAGTTTGAGTTTGCCGTGAGCTGTGCCACCATGACACTCTACCCAGGGTGACAGATGAGAATCTGTCTCTAAACAACAGCATGTTCAGGGCCAGGAGTGGTGGCTCACGCCTGTAATCCTAACACTCTGGGAGGCTGAAGCAGGTGGACTGCCTAAGCTCACAGAGTTGGAGAGCAGCCTGAGCAAGACCCCGTCTCTAAAAATAGCCAGCCACTGGGCTACTCAGGAGGCTGAGGCAAGAGAATCACTTGAGCCTAAGAGTTTGAGGTTGCTGTGAGGTATGATGCCACAGCAGTCTACTGAGTGAGACTCCATCTCAAAAACAAACAAAAAAAAGATTGTCTTTCAACATTCTTTAGTAAACAGCTATAATACTAATTTATAATTCCAATGGTGATTAGCTACAAAAACACACTAACAGAACATTTCCCTATCTTTAAAATGAAAACATACTGGGGAGACCCTGCACAACGGACTGTTAAAATAGCAGTGTGGTAAGGTGGTGTGCTGCGATCTAGGCAGCCTCGGTTCACCAGCCAGTCTCATAGCATAGTGGACAAATAAGTATACAGTCGTCCCTTGCTCTCTATGGAGGAAACTTCTTTACCCTCGGCAACCCATGGATACCAAATCCAAGGATACTCAAGTCTACTATATAAAATGACCCAGTTATCTGCACATAACTTATGCTCATCCTCTCATATACTTTCAATCACCTCTAGATTACTTTAGAGGACCTAATACAGACTCAGGGCAGTAGCTCATGTCTGTAATCCCAGCGCTTTGAGAGGTCAAGGCAGGAGGATCACTTGGGGTCACGAGTTTGTGAGACCAGCCTGGGCAACACAGTGCGTGAGATCTCCTCGCCAAATCCCTCAATTACAAGATTAACCCTGCTGGCTGGGCCCAATGCCTCATGCCTGTCATCCTAGCAGTCTGGGAAACCAAGATAGGTGAATGAATACCTTGAACTCACGAGTTCGAGATCAGCCTAAGCAAAAGGGAGACCTGTCTCTACTAAAAATAGAAAAAAATTAGCCAGGTGTTGTGACAGGGCCTGTAGTCCCAGCTACTCAGGAGGTGTTGTTATAGGGCGGGTAGTCCTGGCTCAGGAGGCTAAGGCAGGAGGATCACCTGAGCCCCAGAATTTGAAGTTGCAGTGAGCTATGATCATACCACTGCTCTCTAGTCTGGGCAATAAGAATCCATGAATGCAGAATCTATGGATACAGAGAGATGATTATATAAAAAAATGAAAATGCAGGGTAGCACCTGTGGCTCAAAGGAGTAGGGCACCAGCCCCATATACTGGAGGTGGAAAAGTTCAAACCCAGCCCTGGCCACAAACTGGGGGGAAAAAAAAATGAAAATGCAAAACAAACCCATTATAGGAGATGGAAAAAAACAGAGATACAACCCAAAAGATATTGATATCAACAATGATATCAACCGGCTAAGGCGCCAGCCACATACACCTGAGCTGACGGATTCAAATCCAGCCTGGGCCCGCCAAACAACAATGACGGCTGCAACCAAAAAGTAGCCGGGAGTTGTTGTGGCGGGCGCCTGTAGTCCCAGCTACTTAGGAGGCAGAGGCAGAAGAATTGCTTGAGCCCAGAAGTTGGAGGTTGCAATGAGCTGTGATGCCACAGCACTCTACCAAGGGGGATAGCTTGAGGCCCTGTCTAAAAAAAAAAAAAAAAAAAAAAAATCTTTTACATTTAAATTGTCATGTATTTCACTTGTCATTTAAAACATTAGTGTAGGCCCGGCCCAGTAGCTCCCACTGTTGATCCCAGCACTCTGGGAGGAGGAGGCAGGAGGACTGCTAGAGCTCAGGAGTTCAAGAAAAGCCTGAGCAACAGCAAGACCCTGTCTCTACTAAAAATTGAAAGAAAAAAAAAGAACAGTAGCCAAGCACTGTGATGAGTGCCTGTACTCCCACTACTCGGGTGGTTAAGGCACGAGGACCCCTTCAGCCCAGGAGTTAGAGGTTGCTATGAGCTGTGATACCATAGCACTCTAGTCTGGGGCAACAGAGTATAACTGTCTCCCCCCCCCCAAAAAAAAAATGGCTTGGTGCCTGTAGCATTGTGGTTACAGCACTGGCCACATACACCTAGCTGGAGGGTTCAAACCCAGCCCAGGCCAGCTAAACAGTGACAACTGCAACAAAAGAATAACCGGAGATCGTGGCAGGCACCTGTAGTCCCAGCTACTTGGGAAGTTGAGGCAAGAGAATCGCTTAAGCCCAAGAGTTTGAGGTTGCTGTGAGCTGTGATGCCACAGAGTCATGGCACTCTACCGAGGGCGACATAGTAAGACTCTGTCTCAAAAATTAATTAACTAATGAATTAATTAACCCAAATTTAGTAGACTTTATTTTAAAAGATGAGGGTCTCACTATGTTGCCCAGGCTGATCTCAAACTCCTGGGCTCAGGTGATACTCCTGCCTCAGCCTCCCAACTAGCTGGGATTACAGGTACTAGTTACATGCCCAGCTATATTTTATATTTCAACATCTGAAATTAATGCATTCACTTTTCCAGGGATTTCCACTCAATTTATCAAGAGTATACTCTACTATTTACCTTTATTAACTTACCTATACCAAAATAGACCAAATTAAAAATGACTGGATAACAAAATGGCAAGGGGCACAGAAAAAATAAAAACTCTCCAATAAAATGTTATCTTATTTTCTGTTCAACATAAAACTGGATGTGTGCACTGGGGTTGGTAGGAGAGGTACATGTAATACACAGGGATGTGAATGAAACTTTTACAGCTAAAAGGTGTCTAATGTTTTAATTTTACAAATGAGGAAACCAGAGGTCAGAAAAGATACCTAGTTTATTTAAGCTCAGAGCCGAGTAATGTCTAGTGGTGCTATATAATGTGACACCCAATCTTCCTAAATACTCAGAACTACTGGCTAAAATATTCAGCTTAATCATAAATATGTAAGATTAGGGAAAATATTTGCTTTATAACCAATACAAATAATTTTTAAAATAGTAATATTTAATAAATATCAATAAAGCAAAAGATTTTGAGATTTTTATTATAATGTATTTTTAGATTTTGATCAATTTAGAGAAATGATTGTGAACGTCAAAATACACTTTTTTGCAAATCTATATATATAATTAAAAAAAAAGAATACTTACAGTACTATGAAAAACAACACTGTGTCCCTTCCCTAAACTTTCTATATGAGCTGAGAGGTTAAAGCATATGGCTCGATGTCTTATCGCATCCAGTGTTTGTGCATCGAAGAAATCATGTGGTCGTGCTAAAAGTCAACACAAAAAAGGTAAAGAATGTTTAGAAAAATGTAACAGTCTGCTAAACAGCCAAATAGTCCGTTTTCCACAAAAATAAGTAGTAAGAAAGACTGAAACAAGTAATTAATAAATACTTATCGAGTGTTTAAATGCAAGATATTCTTTGCTTTCAAAACACGGACTCCAGCTGGGAAGGTAAGATGTACAAAAGCAGAATTCCAACAAATTAGTGAATGTGGGTTAATTCTGCCCCTGGGTATGCGAGGTTCTAACCTCAGACCTCATGATTCCACATTTCAGCTACTTCATGTTGCATTAAATTTAATCTTTTACTCTAGCATCTCTCCCTCAGCACAATGTCTGCATTTTCAACAATCTAATGATCTTCATCTGTGCACTACACTGGCATCTCAACCTCACCGTGGCCAAACATGAAATGAGTTTCATAAACATTCTGCATTAATATTTGACAAAGGAATCATATTATTTACGAATTTCTGACAAGTACTTTCTTGATTCTGAATAAATAACTATTCTAACAGTGACCTAAGAAAATTCCAGTCAACCAAAATCTAACTCCCAACGCTACCAGTTATCAGCTCTTTTACTGTGGGCAAATTGCTTAACCTATATTACACTGTTTCCTTATTTGTAAAATGGAGCTACAATGATAGCTGTAGACTGTGATTAAATAAAACAAATGCATATGAAAAATGCTTTATAAATTACAAAGTAGTTTATATTAATGAGTTTATGTAACTTTTTTTTAAACAGTAAACTGCTTCACAGGTAGACAATCTTTTAGTGATCACAATAAAGTTATACAATGAAGATATAACCATTTTTCAATTTTCACCCCATTAAGCATTATAAATTATGCTATTTTTAACCCTAATGAGAAAGTTGCTCAAAATAAAATAAGATGATTGTTTTATATTTGTTGTTCTTACCAACACATATAATTTTTCAAAGTCTATAATTAAAATTCAATTTTACTAAGAAAAAAAAGAAATGGCTTGACTTCAGCATATTCTGAATTACATATATGCTGATTTACCACACTGTGACTATTTATAGAGTTCTCAAAACATATACACAAATTCAACATAGGTCTTGGGTGGGAACAATTTACTAGTTGGCATATTCTGTAGTATATACCTACATAGCTCTCTTCTCTGTATTTTTCCACAAGATGAAATACGCAAAACACCATCTTGTAAAAAACTAACAGTGACAATAGAAATTAGAAAGAAAAAAGTATTTGACATTTTGGGGGGGGAAATGTTTACCTAATGCTATGAAATAAATCCCCTTCCTATAGGATCTATGCTACTGGAAAAAAATGTGTACTTTTTCCATGCTCTCTAAATACATGCTTTTTCCTAAGAAGGATAAGCACTTAGAAAAAATAATAACTGGGTGGCGCCTGTGGCTCAAAGGAGTAGGGCACTGGTCCCATATGCCAGAGGTGGCAGGTTCAAACCCAGCCCTGGCCAAAAACTGCAAAAAAAAAAAAGAAAGAAAGAAAGAAAGAAAAAATAATAACTTACCCCTCTAATTCAATTTAACTACTTCTCATTCAAATTTAAACACTTAAAATTTGTTTTAATGTTATCAAACAGAAAATTACTTATGCTGCAGTCCTAGCATTTGTAAGGTATTTTTTTGGTAAGGTCTTTTTACCTTATAAAAATGATCTTGAATTACATGAGCAAAGTACTGACAAAGTAACTGTTTTAGTACACTGCTTACAGATGTATGCATTTTTAAAGGAAGAACAACGTGCAACAGCTGCAACCATGCCAATTCAAACTGAAGCACTCTCAACAGTTGCTCCCCATAGTGAAAAGTTTTGGATCTTTTAAAGTTCATGAAGTAATATATTCAGGGTCATCCCCATTCTCCTTAGCAAAACAGGTAACAGAAAGGTTTTTTCACCAACCTCTTTTCTTCCCCCACTCTCCCTACAGAGCTATTATCAGGAAAAATACCATTGTTGAAAGCAACATATACTTAAAAGCAGGCACTCATACGCTTTGTAAGCAAGAACTAAGTACATAACTGCATCTGTCTTCTCTTTACAATAGAGTAGCAAATTGCTGCCAAGTCATAGACTTGATTGAAAAGTCAGAATATTTTAAAGGATTACGGGGTATATGCTGAGACCAACATAGAAATAAGATCAGGTTATAAAGAAAAGTTATTTTTTGGTTTTGAGTACCAGAATACATATTTAGCAATTTTCTGTGTATGCGCAACTATAAGCTACTCAAATTAACAGTCAAGTTAAATGACTACAATTTTATTTGTTTTTATAAAGGGAAGTTAAAAGGAAAATGGATCCATAACCTAAATTTAATAACCAACTTGGACAAAAAATGAACATGTTTATTTTAACAAAAAGAAACTTAAGGAAGTTTAGGGAAATTCATTTTTCACTTATTTGTTCATTTGTCCACTATACCTCTGAAGTAACAAAATGATTTCACTCTTTTAGACTATCTTTATAGTCTGAAGTCTATCCTACACTTTAATTGATCAAATCCCAAAAGAAAGGGTAAGAGGCAATACTTTTCTTTTTCTTTCTAGTTCACCCTTACAGAGGACTCCCATTCAATAGGAGTTTCATTCATTTACACACTCATTCATTTTTCTTCACTTGCAATACATTTAATTAACCAGCTGAAATGAAGAACAAGGTACAAAACTAGGCTCTAGGGCAGTGTTTCTCAATCTTCTTAATGCCCCAATGTACTTTCATTGTTAAAAAGGGGTCGTGACCCATAGATTGAGAACCACTGCCTAGGGTTTGAAAGTTGATTCCTGACCCCAACATACAAGTTTTTTCATCTAACCATTCATTTTCTAATCTAAATATCAAGAATACACCTTATAATCTAGTAATTAAGCACATTAACTATTGTACATACATGTTACAACAGACTGTAAGTACTGAGATACACACTTCATTCTAATACTGACACTATCTATTTGTTACTGTTACAGAAATACATGAGCAGAGCAGTAGTAAAAAGCTGATTTCCATAAAAGCCCAAGAGATCAACAACAAACATCTAATACATAAGGATTTTTCCAAGTCAAACACTTACGTAATGAGCGCCGTCTCTTGTTCTTTAACTTCCTCCTTTTGTTCATTCCAGCTTTAGAAGGAGATTCTTCTTTGGCCTTTGGTTGGCTAGAAACTTTTGAGGAGTTCTGCTGGCTGAAGTGTGTGGGTACATGACGAGCTAGCCCTCCCTGAGAAGCAAAGCTGGCGTTACAGCCACCAACAACACACTAAATGAAAGTAAGAGAAAAAGAACATCAGGGATGATACATAAGGAACAAGACGAATATGAATGAGTGGATGGTATTTTCAGAAGTAAGTAGTGCAACAGAACTAATTCCAGAAAGGAAACATGAGGGACTAGAATTCCCCCTTTCATTTTATAAATAACCTAAGTTACCAAGATAACATGTTAGGCAGTAGTAAAGCTAGAAAATAAAACTCAACTTTCATAACTCACCAGTTGACTGGTCTTTCCATTACATGCAAGACAAAAATAGTAGGATCTTCTTCTCAAAAAAAAAAAAAAAAAAATCTGGTTTTGAATTAATCATTTTCATAACAGGAACAATTAAGTTGTTTTTGCAACAAAGGGTCTGATATCCTGATGATTACTTGGATTGCTGGATTTTTTAAATATTTTTATCTTAAATACATGCTACTTCAAAAGCTTCAGCAGCCTCCTTACTGTTCTACACTGTCATAATAGGTAGGAAAGAAGTTCAATATGAACTTTCAAAAGAATTTTTTAAAAAATTTGTTAAGTAGTTCAGTGCCCATAGCACAGTGATTACAATGCCAGCCACATACACCCATGCTAGTGGGTTCGAATTTGACCCAAGCCAGCTAAAACAACGACTACTACAACAAAAAAATAGCTGGGCATTGTGGCAGGCACCTGTCGTCCCAGCTACTAGGGAGGCTGAGGCAAGAGAATCGCTTGAGCCCAAGAGTTTGAGGTTGCTGTGAGCTGTGATGCCACTGCACTCTACCAAAGGCGAAATAGTGAGACTCTGTCTGGAAAAAAAAAAAAAAAAAATTGGTGGCGCCTGTGGCTCAGTGAATAGGGCGCCGGCCCCATATGCCAGAGGTGGCGGGTTCAAACCCAGCCCCGGCCAAAAAAACTGCAAGGAAAAAATTTGTTAAGCTATTAGATTTCTCTTACAAAAGTCACGCTCAGTTTTAATCTCGTGCAGCCCTCTCTAAATTCCATTTCAGCCTTCTGTACTTAAAAGACTAAGAAATTAGCTGGGTCTGGTAGCTCGTGCCTGTAATCCCAGCACTGTGGGAGTGAGACCCTGAATTTTATTAGAGCAAAAAGTCAGCAAGATCTAAATACTGTATTCCTGTTCTTTTTCTTATTTTTATAGGGGACGGTGGATTGCTTGAGCTCAGGAGTTCGAGATCAGCCTCAGCAAGAGTGAGAGCCTGAATCATGAAAAAAATTGAAAAACCCAGCTGGGCGCAGCAGTGAGCACCTGTAATCCCTTCAGCTTGAGAGTCTGAGGCTGCAGTGAGCTATGAAGCCACTGCACTCTGCTCAGGGCAAAGGGTGAGGCAACAAAAACAATCAAAAACAACAAAAAGGACTAAGAAATCAAAAAAGTTAACTACCCAAGTCACCTGGCAGATCTGCTATTCCAGCAATGGATGCAGAACATTCAGATATCACAATCTAAGTACATCATTTCTAGTTAGAACTTAGGGAATAATTTTCACAGGTCTTCTAACAAAAGAATATTAGTAATTAAAATAAACTATTTTCTAAAATAATCCCCCAAAGAGCAAACTCCATAACCAGATTGCTAATGACTTTCTACTAGTAATTTACTATACAATTTACTTAGGTTCTGACTTAACAATCAAACTCCT
>CAUYRH010084296.1:0-14261 GCA_963574655.1 Perodicticus potto
ATGCCTAGGTCAGTTTCTTGTGAATTTCCTAGGCCTGAATTCCATGGATGGACTGTGTCCATTCATTGATGCACTCATTCACCTTTCCCCCGGCGGAAGGGACTGCATTCATTCGTTTCCTGGCCAAGGAACCCATACACCTATATATACCCTGAGGCTAGAGGCCTAGAGAAGGAGACGGGGAAAGACCGGGAGAGGAACAGAGAGAGCTTCTCTCTCCCTACTTGAAATCTCTCCCACTACCAGGAGCTTTGGTGTTTTCTGTATTCTTTTCTGTAAATCAATTCTGTCTTATCACGGATGGGTGGTGGGGGGAAATAATGTAATGAAGAATAATAAAATACATATATTTTAAAAAATAAATAAATAAATAAATAAATAAATAAAAAATACTAGCAAACCAAATTCAATAGAACATCAAAAAGATAATCATGATTACGTGGGTTTCATCCCAAGGCGGCAAGAATGGTTCTACATGCACAAATAAATAAATGTTGTTCATCACATAAACAGAAACAAAAACAAGATTTCCTATTATCTCAATAGATAAAGATAAAGAATTTGATAAAATCCAGCACTCTTTCATGATTAAAAAACACTTAACAAACTAGGCATAGAAGGAATGTATCTCGACACTATGACATATATGATGAACCCACAGCTAACATCATACTGAATGGGGGAAAGTTGAAAGCATTCCCCCTGATAACTGGAACAAAACATGTGTGACCAATGCCACTACTCCTATTGAACACAGTACTGGTAGTCTTAGGCAGAGCAATCAATCAAGAGAAAGAAATATAAGGCATCCAAATCAGGAAAGAAGAAATCAAACTATCCTTCCTTGCTGATGATAAGATGTCATGGCTAGAAAACCCTAAAGATTTCACCAAGAAACTCCTGGTATTATTGATAAAAAAAAAATTAAGCAAAATCTCAGGTTATAAAATCAATGTACATAAATCAGTAGCCTTTCTATATACTAACAACAATCAACTGGAGAAACAAATCAAGGACTCAATACTATTCCCAATAACTACAAATAAAATAAAATACCTAGAAATATACTTAGCAAAGCAGGTTAAAGACTTTTGCAAGGAGCACCGTAAGATACTGAGGAAAGAAATTACATGTGGCACAAACAAATGCAAAAACAAATGCAAATCTCATACACATGGCCTGGTGAAATCAGCATTGTTAAAAATTGTCCATATTGTCTGGCTTGGTATCCATAGTTCAGTGGTTAGAATGCTGGCCACATACACTGGGGCTGGTGGGTTCAAACCCAGCCCAGGCCTGCTAAACAAAGACAACTACAACAACAACAACAAAAAAAAACAGGCATTGTGGCAGGTGCCTTTAGTCTCAGCTACTTGGGAGGCTGAGGAAAGAGAATTGCTTAAGCCCAAGAGTTTGAGGTTGCTGTGAGCTGTGACGCTATGGCACTCTACTGAGGGCGACATGGTGAGACTCTATCTCAAAAAAAAAAAAAAGATCATATTGTCCAAAGTGATTTAAATATACAATGCAATTCAGTGCAATCCCCATCAAAATACTAGCATCATATTTTACAGGCCTAGAAAAATAACCCTAAGCATCATTTGAAATTAAAAAAAGATCCTGAATAACCAAAGCAACTTAAGCAAAAAGAACAAACCTGGAGGCATCATATTACCTCACTTCTAATTATACTATAGGCCTAGCATAACCCAAACAGCACTGGTGCTGGCAGAAAAGTAGAGACATAGACTATTGGAACAGAATAGAGAGCCCAGAAATAAAACCACATACCTACATCCAACTGATCTTTGACAAAACAGGCAATATGACTAAGGAAAGGAAACCCTATTAAATAAATGGTGCTGGGAAAACTGGGGAGTCACATGTGGACGAAGGAAACAGCACCCCTATCTCTTGCCATATACCAAAAACTAATTCAAGATGGATTAAAGACTTAAGTTTAAGGCTTGAAACCATAATCCTAGAAGAAAACATAGGAAAAACTCTCCTAGACATTGGCCTAGGAAAAGAACTTATGACTAAGACCCCCAAAGGCAAATACAGCAAACAACAAAAATAAATAAATGGAACTGGATTAAATTAAACAGCTTCTGCACAGCAAAGGAAATAATCAACAAAAGGAATAGATAGTCTGCACAATGGCAAGGAGTATTATTCCTTTTGCAGCAACTTGGATGGAAGTGGAGATCATTATCCTAAGTGCAGTATCTTGCAAATGGAAAAACCAAACACCATATGTTCTCCCCAATAAGTGGGAAGTAATAGATGGGTACACACGCAAACAAAGCAGAATAAAGGACACGAGGAACCAAGAGGGGCAAGGAAGGGAGGCTATGGGGTAAGAACTTTCCTGTTAGGTACAACCAACACTATTCTGGTAATGGGTAGACCAAAAGACCTGACTTACACTATGTATCCATGTGACAAAACCACTCGTACCCCCTTAACTAATATTTTGAAATTTAAAGCAAATTATGAAATATTAGCAGGGCTTAGTGATGTGTGTCTATAGTCCCAGCAACCTGAGTGGTTGATGTACTGTTCAGTCAACCACTGCATTACAGCCTGGGGAAAAGTGTCAAAAAGAAGAAGCAGCAGCAGTAGATAACAGTCCCATCGTACCCACTGTATAAAGGCCAAAACGGGCCCATAGGATGGATACGTGTGTGTCCGTGGTCAGGTGCCTGATTACCAGGTGTGTTATTGCTCAATCTAACCTTCGTGCATCCCTGAAGATTTCTCCATCTTCTCGACAGAGAGAGAGAGTGTAGTGTGGACTTCAAAGATGAAAGCCCTACTATAGAAAAATTCACCATTGGATGCAATTTTCTATTCTAGGCAGGAAAGAACGGGAGGCTGTAGGCAGGAGTTTGTGGTAAGGAGGTAAAGTAGAGAGGCAATAAACCTCAAGGAACCAAAAAGTTGAACAGAGTAGAGTTTACATCCACCACTTAGACGTCAACTCTACCAGATCTCATGGAATGTGTAAGATGTGGCCCTATCTAGAACCACTTCCTAGCAGGGTTGTGTTGTCTCAAACAGTCTCACCTACACCAAGCTGCTTTAATAAATCATTAGGTCATTTGGCTTTATTATGAATTTGATATAGGAACATATGGCAGAATTTAGATGATATTCAGAATAAATAAAATGACCAAATGGACCAGTCAGGAAAATTGTCAACATAGCTAAATGACATATTTACTCTGTACCTCATTAACAAAACATGTTAAAAATATTTCTTAAATCATTATTGCAGAATTCAGAATATTTTTTCTCAAATAAACAAGATCACCAATATTGGTCATTTGTGAGGCTCGTTTCCCAGGCCTATTTTACCCACAATCTAAGGAACATATTTTGCAATGCATACAATAGAGCTGGAAGTATAAAGAAATAGGATATGAGGATAGGTTTGGCTTATTTCAAAGGTCTTGGTAGGTAAGTCGAAACTTGTTAAATTGTACATTTTTAACTTGTGCAATTTATCATATGTTAATTAAAGTTCAGCTGTTTTATTAAAAAGTCCAAGAAGAGCTAAAGGAGTTCCTTCCTCCTCCTGCCTCAGACATCACATAATAGGAGAAAGACAGTAAATTTTATCAGTGCTGAAGCTCCACTGAATGAAAGTTACAGAGGTCTTTGTGAGCTGACCTCAAACCAAAACAGAATTTAAATTGTCATCTTTATCTAAAAACTTGGCCTCATCTACAATCAACATATATGCCAATGAATTAGACTTATTCAGAATTTGAGAAATGACTGTATCCATTTATCAAAAACTATCTTCTGTAATTTGTTACTAATCTGTGTTAATTGTAGAATAATCAGAAAACAATGATGTGCAGGAGAAAAAAAATCACATTTAATTTCCCCTCCAGAGATCCTTTCACAATCAACTTTTGAATTTTTTTAATTCTAATTAAAGTGTACAGATATAAATTTTTAAAGTGGTATGAATGCCCAAAATAATCTATATTTGGCTTTAGAAATCCCCCGGGATTTGATTTTTGAATATTGAGAAATTATTCACATCTCAAATTACTACTATCTTCTTGCCTCGAGAAAGTAATTATTTCATGATAAAAGACTTCTCCACTAACTCCTTATGAATTAGAATAAGTACTAGTTTTATGCCCCTATTATTAATTCCCATAAATAGGATACAATTGCAATATCATGATAGTCTCAATTCGGAGTTTATTTCTCACATCCACACTGAAATGTACAACCCCACAAAGATCCCCTCCCTGCCTCACACACAGACAGGCACACAAACAGTGTGTCTCATGGTCATTTGTTAACATTACACTACTTGTGAAATTTTAATAAAAACTGAATTCAGATTGTTTTTATTGCAAATATATGTGTGCGTGTGTGTACATGGAATATAAATGTATTTTGAATGTATATATATATTTGGAATATGTATATATATTTGGAAGGAGATTTTATCAATATCCGTTCATTAATGCTATGACCATAATTTTTTAAATCTTCTGATGAATAGTAGAGTTAATAAAGCAAAAGAATAACAAATTATCCCTGTTTCTCCCTTCACTTCCCTTTGACTTCCTTTGTTATCTTTTTCTTGCCTCAGACATTTACCTGTCCTCATTATTTTCTCTTTTTCTTTGCATCACAAGAACACAGAACATTAGCTAAAATCTCAGTTCCTTCACATACTCAATCACATGTTTTTTTCTGATTATTGCTTCTAATTCACCACCAACACCAAAATTTATTTCAGGTATTCTCTTATCTTATCTTCTGTTAATCTCACACAATAAGCAAGTTTGGAAATAACCAATTTATGTTCAGAGAGTAGACTCTGACATCAGACATACTTGGGTTATAATCCCACTCTTTCATTAATTAGGTGATTCAGTTAACAGTTTAAATGCACTGATCCTAAGATTCCTCATCTATAAAAGAGTGTAATAATGTACAACAGATAGACTTACTGTTCTTCCTCTTAATCATCAAAACAGAAAGTAGATTAGGAACCTGAGACAATTATCTAGGAAAAATAGTCCATTTGACCAGCAAGAGTCACCAGAACCTTAGGGTAAATTATTTGTCCTCTCTGCTGGTTGCTCTTCTGCTGTTTCCAACCTTCTCTGCTACCTCGACCATTTCCTAGGTTCTGTCACACATCTCCACTCTTGTCTTCCCTCAAGCTATCACTATCCTATCTAAGAAGCTCTGATTTACCCTCAGGAAGATGAAATGGTGGAGAACTGGAATCGCATAAAGCAAGATCCAAATCTGTACACTGCCACTTACCAGGTATGTAACTTTAGTAAATTACTTAACCTTTTCGAAGTTGAGCAAGTTACTAAACCTTTTCTGAAGGAGTTTTCTCAACTATAAAATTGAGCCAATAACAACTTGCAAATTCATGAAGCATTCCATATTTTTAAAAAAATTGAGTCAATGACAGCACCATCCCAGGGTTGTTTTGAGATTTATACCTGATGGATATAAAAAGTGTGGTGCAGTATCTGGAACACAGTAGATACCAAATAGTTCTGGTTATATCAGAATATCTCTTATAATACCCACAAGTTATTTCATCCATTTTTTTGGAACAATAGTTGAGTGATGGGCACACTTATGATTCTGACTAAAGCATTGTATGGCTATCATTTGTACAGCTTAATATTGTGAAATAAAAAATTATTTAAAACAATTTTTCACTCATTTGATCCAAATATATTATATCCTTACTGACTTCTTGAAATAAAAATTTTTAAAATGTTCATTAGACAATGATAATCATATAATAGTTTTTCAAGTTCAAGGTTACAGAAAAATCTTTGTGCATACTTTTGCACAAACTTACATTAAATTACTGAGTCTATGTTTTCTAAAGTAAGATGACTAGCAACACCAGAATTATTTTGTATGAGGTCAGTATTAAAATTCATATTTCCAGGCATTATATGTTCTGGTTTAGAATTTTGTACATGGGCCAAGGAGCCACAAATCTAGACTTTTAACACATTTTTATATTGAGTTTAATTTTTCACTAAAGTTTACAAACTTCTGCTAAGAAAGTCACTTAGCAGAAGGTCTGTACAGAACATAAGTAATAAATTTAATTTGAAAGATTCCTAGTACACAGAATTGTTCTCTGACCACATATATGGTTTGGTCTTTTTTCTTTTTTGAAAATTAAAATAAAATAGTTATGAGGAATTACAATACCTGAGATGTTGAAGATGACAAACCCACAGTCAACATTATTATATTTGTTTATAAAAATCTTGGTTAAGGGTGGCACCTATGGCTCAAAGGCACTGGCCCCATATGCTTGGAGGTGGTGGGTTCAAACCCAGCCCCGGCCAAAAAAAAAAAAAAATCTTGGTTGAAATGTAATCACATAGTACTTGGTGGTACTTATAATTCAATGGTTGGATGCCTTCCATTCTTGTGTCCACCACCAATCCAATGGGTTACTTTCCCTCTGTTCATGATCCTTCCACATCATGAGTTCTTATATCCTCATAGCTTCAGAAACCATGGAATTATTTATTCATTTGCAAGGATTATTTTCTGAGGTTAGCCCCTGAGTGTGAAATCTCTCTTGCCTGAAAATTAGACCATGAGATTGCTAGCCACATGAGATTGAAGGCACATTATATTTCACATTTCCCCCAAAAGAACAAGGAAAATTCACCAAGATGGGCCAATCAACAGAAGCTGTGTTTCTTACAGATCTTTTCATCACAAGCCTGGAATAAACAATTTTCCAGACAGTGTTGTAAGGCAAAACAAGCTCTAGGGAATGTTGGAGCATTTTTTGGGTTCACCACTGCAAATCAAGGTTCTCCATTCCACATAGAGCCAAACCAACAAAGCCAGCCCTTCTGAGAAGACAACAGGGACAGATATTATGCCTCAGTTAGGACTCCCTAGTCTCTGCTTTTCACAAGCACACATATGATCATTACTGAGGAACATGACATTTCTAAATGTCCTCTGGCAATTTTTTTTGGCCACTCTCAGTAGAGTGCCTTGGTGTCATAGCTCATAGCAACCTCAAACTCTTGGGCTCAAGTCATCCTCTTGCCTCAAAATCCCAAATAGCTGGGATCACAGGTGCCCACTACAACACCCAGCTATTTTTAGAGACAGGGTCTTCCTGTTGTTCAGGCTGGTATCAAACTTGTGAGCTCAAGCAATTCACCCACCTTGGCCTCCCAGAGTGCTAGGATTACAGGTGTGAGCCACTGTGCCTAACCCTAGATTGAACCAGGGTTGTAGAATTTAGACCTTTATTTTCTTGACTCCTTTCCTTAAACCAATGTTGTCCTTTGTACCTTGATGAAAACTCATAGCTACTTTTCATGGAGAGCAAAATCAGGCCAACTTTACTTGCTATCAGGCAAAATACAGTGGAGAAAAACCCCTAATAGTTTCAGGGTCTATTTGCAACTTGAATAAAGAAACTAGCATATTGAGAATTTCCTGCTTCCTTCTAAAAGTAGAAGAGGCTCTATTTCTGATTCTAATGTACATCTTCAAGTTTCCAATGCTGTCTTAAAAATTAACCACTGGGATTTGAAGCTGCTGAGCAGAAACTCTCTCAAATGATATTGTACTTGCCTCAGACTAACATCCTGATTCTCAGGCTATTTCATCTCACTTAAGCAAGTTTTCCAAGTTGAAATTACCACATTTGGAATAACTTTTCTCATGTAAGAGGTAAGAACTAATATGAACAAACAAATTCATTTTACATAAAATGTAGGATGACCAGAGCTTGATTTGTTCCCTGATTCTAGTCTCTTTCACTCTGTCACTAATTTTACACTTTCCTTAAAAATTTCTTCTGGCTAAGGATTAGATGTTAGTTTGTGTTGTTCTGCAGGCATTTTCCTTGTGAGCCTGACAGACTTTCTCTCCTTGAAATGTAAGGCCTTCACAGATGACTGCAGGGCAATCCATCCCACCAGGGCCCCCATCCTGCTCCTTAGTGGAGAGCGCGTAGCTCACCAGCACTGCCTTGATAGTAATCTGTGGCTGAGGTTGCTGCATTCCTAACCCTTTTAATGTAACAGTGTGTACAAGTATAAATATACTCAGAGACAAGGGAAATACATTCAATTATTTCATTCCATTATTCCACAATGTACATCATGTCTCCCCAGGCATTGAAAATAGATCAAGCAAACCACAAATAAGATAAATCCTATGATCATCCAAATGAGGACAAAATCCAAAATATGGCCTTAGTTTGTGGTTGAATATGTTTGAGTGGGAGATTATTGTCTTTTCATCTTGAGTCTATTTCTTTTATGTTATGTTTAAATTAATTACACATGGAAATACTTCTTCGGTGAGATATGGGGATGATTTCCTGAGAACAAAGTGTGGTGGAAATCCCTGGATTTCTTGGCAGAGACATTTGAAGTGAAATTACTCCACCTTTTATTTAGTTATGACTCTGAAATCCAACAACAACAAAATGTTGCATGTGGTTATTCTCACTGTCAGTCTTGTTTTCTCTTGTTCAAGGAAAAAAATTAAGAGAAACAAAAATCATTTCTGTAATGATGTAAAGATCAAATTTTTTTTTAAATGTTGTAAAACCCAGGTAATTGGGTTTCTCATCTACAGTTTCCTTTTGCATATATTATATTACTTAACATTAATTAAGTATCTGTGACTCATAGTATGTTATTTAAAATATAAGAAAGTCAGGAGTAGTTAGTTGCCACTTCTAGGGGAATATAGGTCCCTATGTTACTCTATGTAAATAGACTTTCTAAAAGTATTAGGTCCCACTTTTAATGGTTGACTTCAGCCATACATGAAGTGAACATCTCATTTCTAAAGTAAAAAGGCAAAGCATTGTACCCCCACAGAATTTGTCTGAAAAAATATGTTTGGAGAACCAGCCTGGATGCTGACTCTGTAAGAAATAATACAAATGTTATATTAATTTATTTCCTTAATTATTACAAATAAAAAAGACAATAATTGCTAGAAGGTTTAAACAGAGCATAGTTAAGTATTTTTCTAGTGTGTGCAATAACTAATTGTTGAATGAATTCTTGAAAGGATGGATTAAGGAATGACTGAATGAAAATAAATGGATTCTTACTTCTGGATAAGTCTAAGTCTAAGCTAGTATCAGTCATTGTTACAGAAAGAGGTTATGATGACATTTCTTAAGGATATCTCATTAAGGGTGAAGGAACCCATGGTGATGGAGCTCTCACAAATCTAAATAAATGTTTTTCCACAAAAAATATCTATTATTCTTTCCTACATGATTCTTTAGAGTGACATCCTATGAAAAGGATCCTTCATGGGGAAAAATATTCACATGCCCTTCCATAAAGTGGAAGGCTAAAGAAGGGGTGATATTTGGTGAGCGTGACCATCAGAAATATCCATGATAACAAACTCATTAGGAAAGTTATTAAAAACAACAACAAGAACAGAAAATGGCAAGTGTTGGTGATGATGTGGAGAAATTGGAACTTGTGTGCATTGCTGATGGGAATATAAAATGGTATAGTCACTTTGGAAAAAGGGATGGTGATTCCTCAAAAAGTTAAATACATAATTACTGTAACATTCAGGAATTATTCTTCTAGTTATATATCCAAAAGAACTGAATGCAAGAACTCAAACAGATATTTGTACATTCATATTTATAGTAGTATAATTCACATGACTGAAAGTGAATTATAAAATATAAGTCTATATTATAAATTGTATGAATATAATTTAGTATGAATATACAAGGTTATGTACATACCTTTATTTAACCTTAAAAAGTAAGGAAATCCTGATATATACTACAATATAGGTGAAGCATAAGGACATTATATTAAGTGAAACTATCCAATCATAGAAAAACAAATACTGCATGATTCCACTTATATGACATACCTAGAGTAGTCAAATTCATAGAGACAGAAAGTAGAATGGTGGTTGGCAGGGGCTGGAAAGTGCAGGTATTGGGGGCAGAATGGGGAGTTAGTGTTTAATGGGTACAGGTCTTCATTTTGAAAAGATAAAAAAGTTCTAAAATTGGATGATGGTGATGGTTATGTATCAATGTAAAGATACTTATAGCTACAAAACTACATGCTTAAAAGTGATTAAAATGATAAATTTTGTGTTATGTGTGTTTAATCATAATAAAAATGAATATCATTAGGGCAGAAGTATAATGATGCAACCAAATCTATTCCCAGAAAAAATGTAGGAGCTATGGATAGAAGGCTAGGACAGGATGACCTTTGTAAGAGTCTCTCACCATAAAATCTTCCTGAGTTATCTTCTTGTGTTAAAACTTTTTCTCTCTGACTTCACTTATTAACAGAAAGACCTTTTAATTCAAATACCTTATGTGATTTTTAAAGATTTCAATAAATTTAGGAGGTACAAGTATTTTTTGTTACATGGATAAACTGTATAATGCTGAAGTGAGGGTTTTTAGTGTAGTCGTCACCAGAAAAATGTACATCATACAGGATAGATGGATTTTTATTCCCCTCTCTTAGTTTTCAATGTCCATTGCACCACTTTATGACCACATATACCTCTCATTTAAGGCCTACTTTCAGATGAGTTTTCCATTCCTAAGGTACATTACTCAGGACAATGATTTCCAGTTCCATATATATATATATATATCTCACATTTCCTTTATCCACTCATCAGCTAATGGCCACTTCAGTTGATGCCACATATTTTCAATTGTGAATGGTGCTATGAGCAACATTTGAGTGCAGGTGTCTTTTTTATAAAATGACTTATTTTCCTTTTGGGTAGATACCCAGTTGTGGGATTTCTGATGACAGATCTACTCTTAGTTCCTTGAGGAATCTCCATGCTGTTTTCTATCATGGTTGTAGTAGTTTACATTCCCACCAACAGTGTAGGCATTCCCTTTTTCCAACATCTATTGTTTTTGACTTTTTAATAGTGACCATTCTGACAGAGGTAAAGTAGTATGTCATTGTGGTTTTAGTTTACATTTCCCTGATGATTAGTGATGGTGAGCATATTTTCTTATATTTGTTGGCCTTTCATATCTACTTTTGACAGGAATCTGTTCATGTCTTTGGCCCACTTTTTGATGATGTTTTTTGTTTCCTTCTTGCTGATTTGTTTGATTTCTTTGTGGATTCTGGAAATTAGTCCATTGTTGGATGTATAGTTTGCAGATACTTTCTCCTGTTCTTTAATTTGTCTGTTTACTCTGTTTATTATTTCTTTTGCTGTGCAGAAACATTTTAGTTTAATTAAGTTCCATTTGTTTATTTTTTTTGTTTGCTTTTAATGTTTTACTTATAAATTCTTTGCCTAGACCAATATCCAGAAGAGTTTTTCTTCTAATATTTTCATGGATTCATGTCTTATATTTAAATCTTTAATTGATCTTGAGTTAATTTTTGTATGGTGAGAGATAGGGATCCAGTTATATTCTTCTGCCTGGGGCTATCCAATTTTCCCAGCACCATTTATTGAATATGGTGTCCTTTCCTAGGTGTATATTTTTGTCTGCTTTGTCAAGAGTCAGTTAGATGTAAGTATTTGACTTCATTTGGGGTTTTTTATGTGTCTACCTTTATACCAGTACCATGCTGGTTTGATTACTATAATCTTATAGTAGAAATGGAAGTCAAGTAATGGGATGCCTCCAGATTTTGTGGAGGGGGGTTGCTTAGGATTGCTTTAACTATTCAGATTCTTGTTTGGTTCCATATAAAAGTTACGATTGTTTTATATATATCTGTGAAAAATGATGTTGGTATTTTAATGAGAATTGCACTGAATCTTGTTAGGCCTTATGTGTTGATCTTTAAAGAGGAAGGAAACTAGAAGGCTACCTTTAACTCTGAAGCAAGCCAAAAAGAGGTAGAAAATGTTGAAGGAATCAATAATCATTATGACCTAAAGGTCTTTAGTCAAGTACTCTAACAAGAAAAAATCAGTACTGGACTACATCATGTTTTACATGGCTCTTCAATAACAATCTATAAGAGAGTAAAAAGAGAAAATGATAAAAAAAAAAATAGAATAAGAGGGAAGAAGAGAAATGAAGGAAGCACAATAAAAAATGAAGTTATGGCAAATCTTAATTATGGCAATCTCCTACATTTAATTCTACTTAGTTGTATTTGAGCTGGTCTCACCCACTAGGCTTGGAATTCTCTAAGTTGAGATGTAGTAGTCATTCAATAAACATATACTCAAGAAATAAATATAAATAAATAAATACATGAACATGCTAACATCAGTTAGGATTCAATTCAATCCATAAGACCTTTTAAGTGCATAGGCACTCATAGGATGTGCAGTGAATGTCCTACAGGAATGGCAGTATATCAAGAAGTCAAATACGTAAATAATTAACAATGGCTGACTCTGATAAATAGATAATGGAGTTGAAAAGAAGTAAAAGAAAAATGGGGACCACAGGAAAGCTTTCAGAGAAGGTTAGATTTTAATGAGACTTTGAAAAATAGGGAGATTCTGATAGGTAGCTAACAAACAATTAGAGTACTAGAAAGAGAGAAAATCAGTGTGCTAAGGGACACAGAAATAAGAAAAATACAAGCTGTACTCAGAGAACAGCAAATATAGTATTTAGCATCAGAGAACTGAGAATGTACGAATGAGGAAAATTTTACAAATCAGATTGAAAGCCAGAAAAACTGTATTGTTTTCCACATAGTGGGAGACTATAGGAAAGTTTTGAGTAGAAAACAAATTTGACCTGCTTTCAGTTTAGGGAGGATAACCCTGGAAGCAATGTGGACTATGAATTTGCAAGAGGGAGTGAATGGAGCAACAGGGAATAAGGAGGAGAAACACGAAGAGCTCAATTAAGGTGATGGCAATGGAGATAAGGATGCATGTTAGAGACCCCACAATTCTATCTTCTGTACATTTTTGGAACTATGGAAAATGTAAATATATTCAACATAACCACCTGGTAAGATGGGAAATAAAGCACACAAGAGGAAAAGTTGAAAATAATTTTTTATTATTTTATTTTATTATTTTATTTTATTATTTTATTTTTATTATTTATTTTATAATTTTATCCCTAAGGAGGTCCTTTGATGCAGTCCCCTACAGTGTTCAGCTAATTCTTTTTTGCCTCATCTTGTCTCTGCATTAATCTTATGTGGGCAATCATCAGCTTATTTAGCACCATCTTCCTGGGAGTACATAGTCCATCTGTACTGATCAAAAATATCTTTGATTCCTTGTTTTAGTCCTGAGCACCAAGAGCATTATGGTAAACTGCAACATTGCCTGAAACGCTGAATGCACTTTGGCATTGACTTATATGAGGAACAATTGACAAAAAAATAGGAACAACTCAGGAGAAAATATTCCTAATAAATAAGCCAGAAGAATTTTGGTTTCCACTCCTTTGTTTCTGCTGAACCTCATTTCCTTGCTGATAAACACTTACCTCATTTTACCTCTGAGAGCATTTCAAATAAGATTTTTTTAAGTGCTCCACAAAATTAAAAATGACAATGAAATTAGTGGTTATTTTTATTGTTATGAGAGGAATCATGAACTTTCTAAAAGATCTCTACATGAAATAAATATTATATGTTTTCATATCCTCTTAGTAGGTACAGGTAAGGCCAAACCCCTTGAACCCAACATTGGAACCACTTTGATGGAATGAGAATTCTCTTAAAAACATTTTTTTTTTCAGAGTATGGAAAATGGTCTGTCATGGTGATAGTAAAGCATGCTAACCTCTTGGCTGGTGAGATTGAGCATCATATGGGGAAGTAGACTACACACATGTATTTCTTAGACCCCATAAGCTATAGTTCTAAGAAATGTTTCCTTAATGTGAGATTTCACACAGATTTCAAACAAACTAAAAAGTAATGTGAAAGCAACTATTTTCTTAACAGTAAAATAAGCAAACAAATTTCTCTGTGTTAAGCTAAACAAAGAGGAAAGAAGTATAGTTTCCTAGTGATTCTTCAATCTGGAGAACTTGAATGTGACTCATTTCTTGATAAATAAGAGAGTAAAGAGTATCCAATGTATACACCCCTAATATGAAGCAAATTTATATCTTTCAAGCGAAGGCTACAATCCACTTATTGCACAATAAGATGGGGAAAGGGGTGAGGGAGGGAAGGGGAGGGAGAGGGTAGGGGGAGAGATGATAAAGGGTGAGATCACACTTGTGGTGCATATGTGAAGGGTCAGGAGAAATCTTCTAAATA
>CAUYRH010084297.1:0-19738 GCA_963574655.1 Perodicticus potto
TCTCTGCTCTCACTGCAGACCACCCCCTCCTCCTCCTCTGCTATCACTGGAGACCACCCCCTCCTCCTCCTCCTCCTCCTTCTCTGCTCTCACTGCAGACCACCCCCTCCTCCTCCTCTGCTATCACTGCAGACCACCCCCTCCTCCTCCTCTGCTCTCACTGCAGACCACCCCCTCCTCCTCCTCCTCCTCTGCTCTCACTGCAGACCACCCCCTCCTCCTCCTCTGCTCTCACTGGACACCACCCCCTCCTCCTCCTCTGCTCTCACTGGAGACCACCTCCTCCTCCTCCTCCTCCTTCTCCACTGTCACTGGAGACCACCCCCTCCTCTTCCTCCCAGCCAAATTCCTTCTTGATGTCTCATTCTCACTACCTGAGGTTTTGATTTTCCTGCGTTATAATGGGCTCATTTGATATAACTTTAGCATGGAGAAATTTAATTTTTTGTAACTCTTAACGAGTGGTTCCCAAACACTACAGTCTTTGGCTGAGGTGAGGTGGATTAAAAACAAAACAGAATAAAAACAAGCTAAAGGAAAACAAACAAACCAGCCAAAACAATGAGAAGAAACAAGAGACTCTCAAACACTAGAGGCAGATTGTAACACTGTCTTGAAAAACCAAGTAACGAAGATATCTTTCAAAATAAGATAAAACAATCTTAAAAGTACTTATTTCATGACTAAATGCTATTCTTTTTTTTTTGAGACAGGTCCTCAAGCTGTCACCCTGGATAGAGTGCTGTGGCATCACAGCTCACAGCAACCTCCAATTCCTGGGCTCAAGCGAGTCTCTTGCCTCAGCCTCCCAAGTGCTGGGACTACAGGTGCCCACCACAACGCCCGGCCATTTTTTGGTTGCAGCCGTCATTGTTGTTTGGCGGGTCCGGGCTGGATTCGAACCCGCCAGCTCAGGTGTACATGGCTGGCGCCTTAGCCCGTTGAACCACAGGCTCGGAGCCCTAAATGCTATTCTTGTTAAGAAGAATATCTGTTCTTGAGTCTAATTCCTTTTCTCCCACAAGATAATACAGGAATTAAAAAAAGGAGGTGAAAATTGCTTTCCAGACATATTCCATGGATAAGACACAGAGGCTTTTAGGAGGATATGAATAGGGGATGGCAGTGACCCAAAGAGAAAGGCTTCAAACCAGGGAGCAGGAAGGAGGGATCGGCTGTGCTGAGGCATCACCACACGTCAGCTTGTTTTTGGTGAATAAACCAGACACACAATGGTGCCTAGTTACTTTGTGGACTACACCTGTTCTTATTATGATAATCTGAAAAACAATCCCATAAATACTCTGGGTCAACACGTAGGCAGTAGAAATAGGTTAAACACTGTCAGGGACACTGGTGAGAGTATATTATATTCAGGAAGAGTCCTTTGATGAAGTAATCCCATTCGTGTATGAAAAACCATAACTTATCTTTGTGAGAAACTAAACTACCTGTATAATTTAAAATTCCCAGGGAAAAATACAGTGTTTATCATCAAATTTTACAAACTGATTTTGAAGTTTTTCAACTTAATTGGCTTCAGAATTTTTTAAAAGATGTGTTTGATCACAGGGCTGGTAATTTTTACAGCAACACAGTAACTTATGAAGAAATTATAATGTGCTAGAAATTACAACGCACAGCAGGTTATTAGACACTTTGCAATTTCTCCCTTTAGCTTAGTATAAACTTTTGAGGTATTATTTTTATTTACTTTTCATATAAAAATGTTGCTAGAGGTCGAATGGTTAGCACACTGTGCTCCCCGACCCCCAGGATGCAGAATGGTACCAATCCGCAGCCTGTTAGGAACTGGGGGGCACAGCAGGAGACGAGTGGCAGATGAGCACACGAAGCTTCACCCGTACTTACAGCCATTCCCTGTCACTTGCACCAGTACCTGAGCTCCCCTCCTGTGACATCAGCAGTGACATTAGATTCCCAGAAGAGCATGAACCCCACTATAAACTGCACATGTGCGGGATCTGGGTTGCGTGCTTCTCACAAGAATCTAATTCCCGATCCTGCCCCTGATCCATGGGAAAAGTTTGCCGAAAAGGCAACTTTATGGGACTGCTGCCATAATTCATACTGAAAAATAAATAGTTAAATACATAAATAGATAAAGGAAGAGACGGTGTGTCAATGTAGATAAGTGAAGAGTACAAACAAAACTTAGAAGCCAGGCTGGCTGGATACAAGTCTCAGCTCTGCCACCATGAGCTGTGGAATCTTCAGGAATTTGTGCCTCAGTATCTTTGTCCGTAAAGTAGGGATAATAATAGAATTTACTTACAAGGTTGTCCATGATGATGGGGGAGGAGACAGGTACTATATATGTATGTGTGTATATATATATGTATGTATATGTACGTATGTATAGGTTTATATATATATTCCAAACACATGTTGTATATATATTCCAATGCAGCATATTTATATAATATATACAACAAAACAACAATAAAAAGAGAAAAAACAGCTTGCCCCCCCTCCACTCGGGGCATGGATAGCATGTATGGATGGAGCCGCAGATGTAGACCACGGGGCAGGGGCAGGTGTTATCCTGGCCGTCAGCAGCAGATGCCCTTCTATCTCTATCTAGCTCTGCCCTTCTATCCACATCAAGCCTCCATATCTATAAAGATCTGCTTTCTAGTGGTCCTGAGATTCACCCTTCACTTTTATGGGGTCCTTTTTTTGCTAGAGGAATGATATGGGGAGCACAATTCTGTTGGAAGAAAAGAGTCAACAGAATTTTATTTTTTAGAATTAAAGTAGAAGGCTTATTATTCATTTCAACACATGAAAAATAAAAGGACTGTAGTGAAAGCTTAGTCCTCAGGAGCTGCCGGGCAAGGAAATCTATGAAAAGTATTCCAGCCAGACTTGGAAACAACTATTTCTGATTCATTTTTCTGACTTTTTTTTTTTATGACTGTGTTCTCACCTGCAGAGGCTGTGAGATGACTGGTCAGTGACACAGAGTGTCTTCTCTTGAGCTTCATCTCCACAGTCTGTGACTTTGGCTTAGACATTGATGCTGAAGTTGAGAAATGGGGGTTCCTTAGAGACCTCTTGCACCTGAATTCTAAGCTTGGGGAGGTGGCTGAGCCCTAATGAGATTGGGCTCTTCCTCTCTTACTTCTGCCCAAAGGAATTCACCTTCATCTGCTTTTCCTACTGGACTTCTGAACTAGATTTTATTTGAAGAACTGATTTTTAAGTTCAAAAAACTTTTGACAACCACTGGCTTAGATCCCGTCCAGCTTCGATGTTCTGATGCTGTAAGATCAGATTGTTTTTTACATGTCCAGGCTTCTGTACAAAATGCTCCCCTGGATAGAAGTGGTAGGTGCAGCCCTATCGGGGAGGGCACTGGGGCAGGATGAAAGGGAAGCCAGAAGAGACACACACTGACTCTGGAAAGAAACTCAAGAACTCTCCCATTTTAAGATTCTAAAATGATGCTTTTCTAAAAACATCCAAAGAAAAGTTGGGTTAAATTCCACCATTTGAGGCTGTAGTAATATTACTGGATTTTTCTAAAGGACTTGGTGTGTACCCAATTCCCATGAGAAGCATATAACTCACAGATTTAATTATAGATCTTCCTCACTCACTTGTTCCCTAGGAAACAAGTCCATGGCTCATGTCTTGTGCACGGAAGGTCATAGCAAGAAGATAAATATTTTCTGCATTTGCAAACTTTATCTAGAGGTCACAGGTCTGCAACTCAGCAGATGAGAGCTCTTCAGACAATAGCCTGAAGCTGCTAAGTTTGACTAATATCAACGATACTTAAAACCTTTTGTGTTTATCTCAAATAAAGCCCTTCCCACTTAAATGAGTCAAAATTTTCACTATATCTCTTTCCTTTTTTAAGGTTGAAGTACAAATAAAAGTTCCCTTATGTGTTTCTTCCTATTCAGGTAAGAAAAAGGCTGTGTTTATCAACATAAAAGAGAATATTATCAAACCAATCTAATTTTAATCAGGTGAACATTTCAGGTTAAAAGTTCTTTTTACATCATGAATCAGGCAGAAAATGGCTACCACTGGCCAGTGACACTGAAAATCTAAAACAACAGGGCAAACTAAAAGCAGAGAATTAAGAAAAGGGATAGCTAACAAACATGAAAAAATGCTCATCATCCCTAATTATCAGATAAATGCAAATCAAAACCACCTGGACATATCATCTTACCCTAGCAAGAATGGTCCACATCACGAAATCTCAAAACTGCAAATGCTGGCTTGGATGTAGAGAGAAGGGAACACTTTTACAGTGCTGGTGGGACTTCAAACTAATATAACCTTTTTGGAAGGAAGTATGGAGAACCCTCAAAGAATTTAAGCTAGACCCCCCCATTTGATCTTGTAATCCCATTACTTGGCAACTACCCCGAAGGAAAAAAATCCTTTTACCATAAGGACACTTGTACTAGACTATTTATCACAGCTCAATTTACAATCGCCAAAATGTGAAAACAGCCTAAATGCCCACCAACCCAGGGATGGATTAATAAGCTGTGGCATATGTATACCATGGAATACTACTCAGTCATTAAAAAGATGGAGGCTTTACATCTTTTGTATTAACCTGGATGGAAACAGAACACATTATTCTTAGTAAAGCATTACAGGAATGAAGAAGCAAGAATCCAATTGTACTCAATTCTGATATGAGGACAATTAATGACCTAGTACACAGTTGGGGGTGGAGGAACAGGCCAGCAGAGAGAGGGAAGGAGGGAGGGGGTGAAGGAAGGGGAAAACAGAGAGAGGGAAGGAGGGAGGGGGTGGAAGCAGAGAGAGGGCAGGAGGGAGGGGGTGGGGGAAGGGGAGAACAGAGAGAGGGCAGGAGGGAGGGGGCGGGGGAAGGGGAGAGCAGAGAGAGGGAAGGAGGGAGGGGGTGGGGGGGTCAAGGTATGTGACACACCATTTAGGGGTGGGACACAATTGTAAGAGGGACTTTACCTAACAAATGCGATCAATGTAACCTCGTTCTTTGTAGCCTCAATGAATCCCCAAACAATAAAAAAAAAAAAAAAGAAGAAAAGAAAAGGGAAAATGCAAATGCCTTTACCTTTGTGGCAAAAAGATCACAAAGAGACACATTTTTCCTCATGACTAGAGGAAATCAGTCTCATTTCACTTTGTAATTTTGTGTATTTAACACTCTCTGAAATTGGTTTTCCCTCATTCCCATTAGTGTCACTAACTTTTTTAGTCTTAAGTGAGGATTAAATGGGAAAATACAAGAAAAGTACTTTGTAAACCCCAAAGAACTATATAAATGTTGCTAATCACAATCAGTGTTTAGAGTATAAATTCTTAAACACAGTCCTCGTAGCCACAGTGTAGCAGGACTGACTGTACTGTGGGCTTTCAGGGTCTCAGACTTTAAAGTCAGAGCACGGAGACTGCAGCAGTTATGATCTTCACTTGTCACGTGGAGAGCCCGAGGCAAACACACAGCAGCGTTCAACAACACTCATGGAAACGTGTCTCAGATTCAAAAGATGACTTACTTTCCCAGCAGAGCATAGCAAACCCAGGGCAGAGAGGAGGCCCAGGGGTTGAAACCTGGCATTATAATATTTCCAGCTTCTTCTGAAGCGTTGACAATACACAGATCAGGGCATCAGAGGGAGACCTGAGCCATGAGGACATAGGGAGTTTTATTTTGTCATGCTTTAGCCAAAGATCCAGATTAGGAGGCAGAGACTGTAAAGTGACATAGGTTGGGCATGATGGGAGGGAGGTAGGAATATTAGCTGAGTATCGCTTCCTTTGTGAATGCATCACAGGCATTTGCTTTTGCTCAGTTTAAGGGGCTCCTTAAAATACTTGTTAGGACACAGCTAATATCTAAGAGCAGTTCCTGGGTACCACACCACGAGTGCTCTGCATATGTTCTCATACAGTCTGGCAGCAACCCTGTGACACTGGCAGGGTGACCTGGAGGGTTCTCAGCTCCAGTTTCCAGGGAATGAGCAGAAGACATGGGCTCTGATCAGGGCATCTGTGCCCAAAGGCTGGACTCCAAATCTCCACCCAGTTAGATTGTAACCATTCTACAGTCAATATACTGGTGGGAATCTCTGCAAATCTGTGGCCCTTCTCTCTCCAGAAACCACACACACACTGCCCCACATGACAGGTGTCAGAGGCTCCTAGTGTCTACCCAGGGACCAAGGGCAAACACACCAGGTTAAGAACCCCTGATCCACAGACCTCCTGGCTCCTGGTTGTCTTTTTCTTCCTCTCTTTTCAACACTTACCTCAACTCAACCTTCCTGAGTTTCTCCTATTTTGAGCTCACCAAACCAGGCAGGCATAAGATCTAGCTTATGTACATTATAATGGTGATGGAAGTGGGAGTTTTTTTTTTTTTAATTGAAGAAAAGTCAAGTGACTACAGCAGAGGACTTGGTCAGAGAAGTTTCAGGCTTGAGGGGGCTTCTGTCATGAACCACTGCAGTGGTCCCTTCATGCGGGCCCAGGCACCTGTGCTAGAAGCACCCAGAGTTTCTTCTCCAGGAAGAACCCCGCTGTGGGTGAGGTCTGAGGGGGGGACTCCCTCGATGCATTCAACAGGCTTCCCTAGTCGACGTTGGTCACACTGCAGGTAAACACTCGCCTTGGACTGAGAAGCTAAATCCCTTATACTAAAAGACCTGCCCACAGCCGTATTTCTTGTTGGCTGCAGAGCTGGAGATAAATGTGATGACTTTTCACTCTCTGTCTACACATTTCTATCTCAGATACTGGATAGTGCGCTCAAAATTCAGTTGATAAGACAATTTATTTAAACATATCATTGTCCTGAAAAAAAAATGGATTCGAAATATGCAATGCTAGTGGGAAATAAAATGGTTGTGATTTATTTCTTTAAGCCAATAATGTCCCCAAATAGGATGATCATTAAATTGCCAAAATTGTAATGCATGACTTTAAATCTGCTGTAATGCCCTCATTTGAAAGAAGTTCGCTTTTAATAGGATTGTGTTTTCTTTGTGAGAAGGAAAAAGAACCACATTTTGTTGTAAATTGTGGATTAAAATAAATAAACCAAAAAACTACAGCACTGCAGATTAAGCAGCCTTGGTTTGTTTATTTTAAAGGCTCATTACCTAGAGTGACCATTTTTCTGGAATTAAAATCAGCGTGTTAGTCTTACAGTTATGCATGTGAAAAATGAGGCACAGTTTTGGGGATCTGGACAAATAGAGGATGATATGGGGTACAGGGACCCTGTGTGTTTTCAAACAGGTAATGCAAAGCACACATATCAAACATATGATTCCTTTTAGATTATAACTGAAGAAAATTGATGGGACACTTTTTGACAGACCTGATACAGTTTTAGTTGGTGTTATCCATGCAGCTACCAGCAAATTGTGAGTCTTGTATTCAAATTCCGATACTGAACCCATTTAAGTTGACTCCATCCCTTGGTACTCTTTTGTAAGAAAATAGATTATTATATTCTTTATTAGGAAAGTTTCTAAGAAGTTCTGTTTGTTTCTAATCTCATATTCATGAAGGAAAAGACAAGGAAAGAGATACATCTACGATCTGATTTTAACGGACTTTTCCATTTGTGCTTAATTCTTCCAAAGACTACAATAGCAAAAATAAACTCACCTCGACACCATTTCAATTCTCTTAAAATATCTTAATTTGGTATTTGGGGATAAAGAGAATATTTCCATATTTTTTTTAAAAAAAACTTTTCTCTAAAGTACGATGAACCTAATGAAATGTAAAAACACAATAATCACCACACCCCTAAGTCACTGTGTTTTCTCACTAAGAAAAACAACATTTACTTTTAAGGAGGGGAATCTTGCTCTGAAAGGTTCAGGGAACTATAGAGAATGTGCCCAAAGTAATCATCAAATGTAAATTGTCTTCCAATTGTTTCCTATTTATAAGCACTTGCAAGCTTAAAAAAAAAAAGAAAAAAAAAACTTAATCTACTTTGTTAAGAATACAAGTTAAACCAACTTTAGTTTGATGCTAAAGAATGTTTCTGTTAAGTGGAAAAATTAAGTGATTTTTATTTTATCCTAAATCTAGAGGCAATGTTGGTAGAGATTATTTCAATTCCAGAAATCTAAATTGTTGAATCAAATCTTGGCCCTAAGACTTCAGGGAGGTTACTTAGCACCTCTCCAGTGAGACTTCTTTTCTTCTCGTAACACAGTAGTAACCTTAGCACTCAGCTGGTGGGGTGAGAGATTTAAGGGCATATTAGCATATGGTGCTTGGGACATTGCCCGGGTCACAAAGAGTTCTCCAGTCTTACATGTTGGTTGGGACATGTCGGTTTCCTATCAATAGGACTCTGTATTCCAAAGACTGTCCTGTGTGTCTTGGAATCCCTGGGCTCCTTACCAAGGCAGCTTCCCCATGGAGGCCACCGGGGCACCAGGCCTCCACCACATTAGCTGTGATGTGAGATTCCCATTCCATAATCATTACAAAAGTGGCGCCTTTATTGAGTCTTAATGTATTCATGTCCTTTGAACAAAAATTTCTGCAAAAAAATACATCCATTTTTGACCATGGTCTATTTTTCTTACACAGTGAGATGTATGAATACTCCAAGCCAGAAAATAAGGCCAAGTGTCTATGTTGCTTCCAGAAGCAACTTTAATAATTTAGGGGAGGGTGAACAAACACTCAGAAGATCCAAGGTCAGGCTGTTTGTGTATTTTAATGAGCACGAATTAAAGGTCTTACTCTGGGAAAAAGAGTGGAAGACAAAAAACAAAACAAAACAAAAAAGTCAAAGCTAACCTGTTGATGACTGTGGATTCTACAGGCACAAGCTGTGGACCTAAGGATCATTAGTGGTCATTCTGACGTTCGACTGTAAAGATCATTCTTGAACACAGTGCGGGCCAAATTTTACAGTCCATTTAAATAAAATCAACCACGTAACAGATATGATTCACAACGCGATCGTTTTTAAAAATAGAAAACTGAATTTCAAATCAGCATTTTAATGGCCCAGTGATCCAAATATTAAATTGATAATCGGGCCACAGCCATTTTTGCGAGTAGCTGGAAATACTCTTAAAATTCTATAATGATCTATGAAATGCCAGAAAATTTAAAAATTATTGTCCTAAGAAGAATCTTGGACTCTCAGTGCTCGAGAGACATCTGTCACAATCTGTATGTTGTATGAATAAGAGGTTCTCAACTGGGGGTGATTTTGCTCCACTGGGGACACTTGGCAATGTCTGCGGATATTTTTAGTTGCTGTGCCTGGGGAAGGGGCACTAGTCAACATTATCTGACACATGGCACATCTAGCGGGTAGAGATGTGTGCTGCAGAACATCCCAAAATGTACAGGACGGTTCTCCTAACAGAATTATTTCACCCCAGATGTCAACAATGCAGAAGCTGAAAAAAACCCTAATCTATATCACCCCTTGTCACTTTGTAGAAGAGAGAAGCCATGACCAGGGGAATCTGGAAGAGGGCTGCCTGCCAGAACGTCCTGTGATAATGAAAACATTTCTTATCTTCTTATCTGCTTTGCCTGATATAGCAGCCACTCTCCACGTGTGGTTGAGGACTTGAAATACGGTTGCTTCAGAAACTGAAGTTTTAATTTAATTTAATTATGATTAATCTAAATACAAATTTGCTACCCTATTGAGTCTCTGAAGACTAGCACAAAGGGTGCTCTTCACGGCCACAAAACATAAATATCATTCTGGCTCAGAAACGTTCTGAAGGACGAGGAGTCATTTGTTTCTGTCTTGCTTCAATCCATAAAGCTCTAAGTAACTCTGAAACATTGGTGAAGAAAGCTTGGATACATTGAAATGACAACTGAATCTTTTAAAAAGGAAGAAAAAAGAAGATGGGACTTACCAAACGTCTTTGAGTGGTATTATTATACGTAGCATTAACAGGAAAGGGGATTGTGAAGTGAGAAGAATGATAGGATTCAGGATGCAAGACATGTTCCAGTGATCAGACACTGAATGAATCCATCATTTTTTAGAACAGAAATCCATTTGTTGCTAAACTCCATAAGCCTTCAACTCTGCTGGAATGGAAATGTAGCAGAGAGATTCCATAGGGAAGAATTCACACTGACCAGCCTCAGGGCATCAGATTTGGATTTTATGTGCGTCTGTCCCCATACGTCCATCTCTTTTACCTTGGGGAGAAAGCTGGAGGATTGCTGCTGTATCTAGCCATATCTCACACTGGGGTGGTACTTGCTTTGGAGTAACCACACACATGGCTGTCCACTGGATCTGTGATACCATGTCCTAATAAAAAGCAAGAGGCAGAGTCCAATAGAAACTCTGTTGGTGTTGGGTGAACAATAACAGGATGGATAAGAATCTCAGATGGGGGCAGATTTTTATTTGTTTCCTAAAGAAAGATGTCCAGGAGGAGAGTGAGTCAGGGAGCTTTTGGCTATATACTCCATTTTTTTCAAAACATCCCTCATGTAGGTTGACAGATTTAGCAAATAGAACCATAAGATGCAAGTTAAACTGAAATTTCACCTAAACAATAACATTTTTTTTTTTTTACTATCACTGTGTCTGATGGAATAGTTGGGACACAATTATACTAAAATATCGGTTATCACTTATATGAAATTCCAATTTAACTAGGTCTTAATATTTTTTCTGGCAATTCTGATCAGGAAATACCAGTCCTAAGAGATCTTGCTTTGGTAAAAAGCTCCCATCATTAACTTTTCTGTAGAAATACTGCTCACTCCATCATCTTCTCAGACACTCCCCAGACAAAAGGATACTGAAAAGCTTTGAGGAGTCTCATAGCAAACATACCCACTGTCTTTAACATAATCGTTTCCAAACATTTAAGAACTCGAGTCCAGCCACAAAATGGTTATATGATAGGGCCTGGGTCAGACTGTCTGAGTCCAAACATGGGACCAGGAATAAGCTTAAAAACAGAGACTGTGGTTGGTCATCTGTGAATGGGGGTAGTCATAGTGCCGGCATCACAGGCTTTCAGTAAGAACGATGTGGGCCCATATAGGGCATTTGGCCTGAGCCTGGCAAAGGGTAACTGCTGTGGCAACATTAGTGTTAATGACCACATTAGTAGCAAGAACCTGTCCTGGCAATGATAATAACATCTAGGTAGACAATGGATGTCGTCTGGGACATGCGGAAAGTAGACCAAAGAGGGAAATGGAGGGTGCTGGCTTGGTCCAGCATCAAACAAACCCCTTCCCGGTCAGAGGGGGCTGCTTTTCACCCCAGCTCATTGTCGCTGATAAATGAGGATCTTGAGTGCAGGAGATGGTTCAGTAGACCCAATCCTCCCATGAAACTGTGTCCCGGCTCTACGGACCTGCTCAGCCTTCTCTGGTTTTTATTAGCTAGGGTATCCATTTGCTAGAGCTTCATAACAAAGCACTGTGAACCGGGTGGCTTACACAGTGTGGAAATTTATTATCTCATTGTTCTGGAGGCTGGAAGTTTGAGGCAAAGGTGTTGGAAGGGCTGGTTCCTTATAAGGGAGGTGAGGGAAAATCTGTTGTCGGTCTCCCTCCTGGCTTCTGGCGGTTTGGGGTACCTTTGGCATTTTTTTCACCTGTAGATGTGTCATCCTGCCCTCTGCCTGCATCTTCGCACGATATTCTCCCAGAGTGTAAGTCTGTCTCCAGATTTCCCCTCTGTATTGGCAACAGTTAGATGTCATCAGGGCCTACCCTATGCAGTTATTTTGATCACCTCTACAGAGACACTTTACCCACATCAGGTCACACACTGAGGTTCAGAGGATCAGAATTTCAATGCATGAGTTTTTGGAGAACACAGCCAATGGCTGACAGCTACCATCCAGAGTGGGGCTAATACCCCTGTCATTCTCACCTTGCAGAATTGCATGGAAGCTTAAATAACAGTGTGGATAAACAGACTTTGAGAAAGTTAATGGCACTATAAAACCACAAGGTAAACACTTAATTGCATGTGATCTGCACTGGAAGTGGTATTCAAACCTTTGCAAGAAAGATGCCAGGAAACCGTTAATCTTCCCACAATACTGCCTGAAAACACGCAGCTCAGGACTGCACACTTCAGTGAGAGAAACAGGTTCTGAGGAAATTGGAGATGCCTGCCTGGGAAAGAGCATGCTATTTGCAGTGTCACTAAATCCCCTGATGGCATATGGGAAATTACAGATAGAAACAAGGAAATGAAGATAGAGACACAGATATTTCAAACTTTACTGTGCACTTATCTTGTGTCAGCTCTGGCACTGGGCACAGGGCTTGCAAAATTGTAATGTAGGAAGCTGAGATTATTTATCAGCAGCCTATTTTAATGGAATGGGTAACCTTCTGAGAAAAACCTCCCTCAAAAGGAGAGCAGGTGAAAAGCCTGGTGGGGAGGTTGAGTGCTGGAGAAGAGAAGCAAGAAAAAGTTGGCCAATGTTGTCATTGTGGCTGATGCTGGCTCTGTTTTCTCTCTGTTTTCAAAAACCTACTTAGAAGGACGTTTGATCTTGGAAAATTTGGTCCAGTAAAGGAATGAGCACATCCTCTATCTCCCGTACTGCTCATCCACCACTGTCGCCGGATAAAGCTATGAATTCTTGGACTTTTCATTTCACTGCAGCATCGGTAAGCCTTTCAAATTCAGATATATTACAGGGATGGCTGCTTGGAAAAAGAGGAGAGAATGTTTCTAGGATCCTCCAAAGCAGAATCTCTTGTTCCTACCTAAAACATCTTTGAAGAAACACATTTGAAACCTCAAAACTTTTAAGTAGTAAAATGGAAAGACAGCTTCCAGGAAAATCTCAAAGGTTAATAAAATGGAATTTGGGAAAATGAATTAGTGGGGTTCTCAGGCTTTGTGCTGGGACACAGATGAGCATCTTTGATTGGAAAAGCCGAATCTTCCTGCTCCGGAATCCCATGTCTCCGAGAGCCAGGTGGACGTTTCTACACATCCTGATTCCTCACCATCCCTCACCTCCTGTCCCTATCCACAGTGTGACATCAGCTTTGAGAAGACAAGGAGCAGCTGTGGAGGCTGGGAACATGACAAAATGATAACTGGCTTTCCTTCTAGTGGGAAAAGTCAAGGCAAAAAAAAACTAAGGTGGTTCTGAAAATAGCCCATGGTTTAGCAGGGCTTGGCCTCCCATCCATTAAGACACATCATAAAGCTACAAGCATTGGAACAGTGCGGAATTGTTGCCAAACTTAATATGTGAGGTGGTCCCAAAGTAAACTATTGTATATATTGGAACTTAACATCACACCAAGACTATATCATGAAACCAGAAAAAAGAACATGTATATTTAAAAAAAATACTTGAAGGGGAAATAAATTTGGAGGATGCAAATAAGGCTTTATATTATACTGTACACCAAAAACAAATCCTAGATAGAAGAACCGAGTGTGAAAATGAAACCATAAAAATGTAGAAAAATCTATGAATTGAGGTGACTCTGATCTTAGAATAGTCCAAGGTTATTAGGTGTAAAAACGAGGGAATAAATCATAAGGAAAAATAATATTGTGTCTGACTAATGATTTCAAAATCAGTATCTCAAAGTATCAAATCAAATTAATTTAAATATCAAGCTGGCAAAAAACTGCAAGGAACGTATGACAGGCAAAAAGTGCCTACATAAAGGGGTAACCGTTTACAAATCAATAGGGAACCATTAACACCCAAATACAGAAAGGGAATATGGCTGCTTCACAAGACAGGGAGAGAAGAAAGAAAAAAAAAACCTTACCAGCATTTTTTAAATGACCAAAAAAAAAAAAAACCCAAATAAACAGCAATAAAAAATTAAAAATTAAAAAAAAAAACAGTCAAGAAGAGGGGGTAATAGTACCTTATTTCATTTATTCAAGTGGCAGATTTTAGAAATCTTAACTCTTACTGCTGGTAAACTTAAGGTACACAGGGACGTCATATATTCTTGGTGAGAATAAAGTTGAACATTATTTCTTTGCGAGGCGTCCTGATAATTATGTGCCAATTGTCAAAGACATTTATTTTTTGAAAGCAAACTTCAACTTCTAAGCATCAATGCTGACTGAACTGTGAACACACATCTATGAACCCTAATGATCATCCCCAAAATCATTGAAAAATAATGAAAACTGAATAACCAAAAAATAGGTAAAAGCTTAAATAAACTGATGGCCCATATGGTATTTTCTTATGAGGACATTAAATATCCTGGTTTGGAAGAAATCAAGGAAGAAAACATTCTTACAAAATAAAATGAGAATTTTAAAAGTAGAATCCAATCTGAATCTAAAATTTAATCCTATACATGTACATGGGTGTATGTAAATAGATGTATGCAGATATATATTATACTCATACGGATAGATAAAAATGGACACAGAAATACCAAAATGTCCCCAGTGGCTGTTTCAGAATGGTGAAATTACAAATTAATTTTGTTTCCCTTATTTATTTATTTATTATTTACTTCTTTGTTCATTTATTTAACAATAAGTAGCTATTGCTTTTATGATAAGAATAAGTTGATTTAAAAATAAAACACCGGAGTTAGCATCTTGGGGCAGTGAAGTGAAGTTGACTCCATCATTACATAGCCATTTATGAAATGGCTACTATAATTTTGGCCCTGGGCTAAGGGAGGGCAGAGACATTTGAAGCACTCTTGCTGTTGGAAAGGATGTTATAGTCATTCATAATTTTGTTTCTGTTTTTGCTTTTTTTTCTTTTTGGATGGCACCATCCATTATTATGATGCTTCATGCCCAGCTGAGCTATTTGGAAATGAGAACCAGAGGAGGGAGAAGAATTTTGAAAACAGAGTAATTAGGGAAAAACAATGGAAAATGAGGTTTGGCTAACAGGTTGGCAGGAGGCTTTGGGACTGGAGAGGAAGAGGCTTGATAAAGGGGAGCACAATAAAGCCAACATGGGAGCCCAGGTCACTCTATTTCATAACTCCCCCTTTTTTTTCCTTCAATACTTCCACATTTCATTTATAGGCAAGAATCTAGTAGGACATCAAAGCTTAAATAAATAGCAGAGAAATATCTTTGTAAATATGTTTGCCAATAACTGAGTTAGAATATCCATAAACCTCAGTGGGATTATGGAAACACCAGGAGAAGTCTGCCACTTTTCTGTACGCAGTGTATTCATTTTCACGTGGATTCCCCTTTGTCAAAGTAAAACTGCAGGAAACAGAGGCATTTTCAAATGTAAAAATTCCAATTGCTTCATTCCTGAAATCTTAGGAAGCTAATTATGGGATACAAGAGGTAAGTGCTCTAACTTTTTCTAACTTTTTCCTGGGACATTCGCAACACTGCAAATACATTTTTGTGAATGGAGGCAAGATGTGTTTGTTTCTGCTTCACAGGTAAGCCAAGCACATCCTATTTTGCAAAGTTATTTGATGCCCAGTGGACATTTTTTATCTGAATCTGAGCATGATATTTTATCAATGCAAAGTTAATATGAACTTCAAGAGATGCAAAGTTGAGTATAAACATAAGATGCTCTATCACAACCACACTGGAATATATTAAATATGGAAATGAAGGCAGGTAAGAGCACAATCCGCATTCCCTCTGAACTGCCTTCCCATCGACGCAAATTAATCAAATGGCATGTCAGGGGAAGCTGGCTCAGAAAGTCTGTTCCTCACAATTTCTTGAAGTTTAAATGTTTCTGAGATAATAAAAATCTGATCTTGGAAGCAAGAGACAGAGGAATCAAGAGGTTAATTATCTGCTGATATGGATGGCTTTGCAGATGTGCTGGGTTTTATCCCTTTCCCATGTTAGCCCAATTACTCTTCCTGTCCAGGCTGACAGGTCCTCAAAACCCACTTCTGTTCAAGCCCCTTCTCTCTTTTGTTCTGTCCTGCTTGAACACTGCCTGCCTGGGAAATTTACATAAAACAGTCAGGTCTGGTATTTCATTCTTCATTGTACCTGGGCAGCACCTGGTTATTCACTTATGATATCAAGCACTGACTCCCTTAACGCCAGAGATCAGCTGCTATGAATTTTTTTGCTGGACACCCTCTCTTGCTCAGAATATAGTTGGAGATCTGTTCACCACCTATAAACTGTCAACATCACTGCCCACTGCTAATGGCAAAATATTTTCTGGCTGAGGAAGTTCCCATCTTTCCACAAACCATGCACAACCCAAATTTCATTTTTCTACTTAAAAAAAATACTCTTTTGCTGATAACCAGAATCTACAAAGAACTCAAGCAAATCAGCAAGAAACAACCAAACAAGCCCAATAAAAAGTGAGCAAAAGACATGAACAGAAACTTTTCAAGTAAAGATAGACTAATGGCCAGCAAACACATGAAAAAAAAAAAAAAAAGCTCAATGTCTCTAATCATTAGGGAAATGTAAATCAAAGCCACAATGAGATATCACCCAACTCCAGTGAGAATAACTCATATTAGTAAGTCCCAAAACAACAGAGGCTGGTGTAGACCCGGAAAGGAACTCTTATGCATTGTTGGTCGGACTGCAAAGTAGTACAACTTTTATGTAAAATCATATGGCGATAACCTTAAAGAACTGAAAGTAGATCTACCAATTTAACCAACAATCCTACTGCTGGGTATATATCCAAAGTAAAAAAGGTAATTTTATAAAACGGACACCTGCACTTGAATGTTTATAGCAGCACAACTCACATTTGCAAAGATGTGGAAACAACCCAACCATCTACCAATACATGAGTGGATTAATAAAATGTGCTGTATGCATACTATGGAGCCTTACTCAGTCATAAGGAAACATAGTGACAACCCGGCTGGAACTGGAGACCATTCTTCTAAGTGAAACAGCACAGAAATAGAGAAACAAACACGCGTACTCCATACCAGGTGGGATCTGATCAGTCCCCACTTAAGTGCACACATGGCTGTAAATTGCAATGGAAATCCAGCTGGGAGAGGAAGGAGGCGGAGGTTAGTGAATTCACACCTATTGGGTAGAGGCACACTGTCTGGGAAGGGAGCAAACTTAGAACCTTGGCCCAATTTGTGCATAAAATGATGTATGTAAACAAAACATGTATGCCCCTTAAGATTCTGAATTTTTTTTTTTTAAATAATGGTCCTTTGAGCTAAACATTGTCCTGCTTTGGACCCTCTGAGGACCTTTCACTTCTCCTGTCAGTGCTTATTTCTGGCTGCTTTTCTGTGCCCTGCATCCTACAGGCAGATCTTGCTGAAGGTACTTCACATCCCTTCCCTCGTTCTCCTCTTTGACCATCCTTTCAGGAAAAGGAGAAGCAAGTGAGCTGAACCCCTCATTCTCTAGTTCTGCTTTCTTTTTTGAATTCCAGGTATCTAATTTCTATTTGAGGTCATATTTGCCAATCCATATTTCCAAGCCATTGCAAACTGAAAGATTGGTCCTGCCTCCATCTTTTTTTTTTTTCACTTATGCACACATTGCTGATATTTGCTATTTATCCTTCCTTTCCTCCCCTGCTGAAATCACAAATTCAAGGTCTCACCATCTCCACCTTGGACATCCTTTCTCCTCCCCCATCTGCATCTTCCACATCTAAGTGTCTTCCCTAGAGCAGAACTTAGCATCTGCTCTGCCACCTTCTGACACCTTCCCTCAAACGCCTTCCTTGGGAGCTTCCCCCAGGGCCTTTAGCGCTGACTTGATGTTAGCAGAGTTTGCTGTGGTCAAAGGCAAATTAGAAACAGATTTTAAGCACACTAACTAGTCTCTTGCTGCAACAGACCATAGGATACCATCATTAACTATGCCTTTTGAGTTTTCATAAATGGCAGGGCTTAGACAACATTTCTTCATTGTTTTTGACAAAAGAATCCTTTCTGAAGAGTGTCTTGCAGATTCTGGATGGCTAGGATAAACTGAGACATTCCATCTCATGTCTGTAGTCACTTGGGAGGGGGTTATCTTGAGTCTCTAGTCTTCTTTTTAGGAATTCCTAAATTCTTTCAGGCCAGCTCCATAGCCTACTTTTTATAGGTTTTTCCTGCTCTCCCAAACCTTCTCCCTGGTGATTACGGCCCAGCCCTCCCTCTCCTGATTCCTTGGTTGCTGGGCAGAGGGTGGGGCAATTTGTGAGGCTTTGGAGTCAGGCTTCCTGCTGCGATCTCCAGCTCTGCCATGCTTTTGCCTTTGTATTTGTAGCAATCACCTCATCCTCTCTGAGCATTAGTTTCTCATCATTTCTCATAAGATGGGAATAATAATAATAACCCACTTAGCAAGGCTATGCCATACAGTCTATACCTGAGACCGTCCTGCAGTGCTTAGCACAGTGCAGAATAATAAGCAGCATTGGTTACTGGTAATCTCCATTACCAAAGGTTGCCATTATGTAAGCCAAGTTGCTCACTTGAGCTAGTCTGGGAGTCCAGATTCTACTACACCTACCAGCAGATGAAAGTGCCTTAGACCTCAGGAACCCAAAAGGCAAAGAAAAATGCATGCTCCCTTCATCTGAGTAATTGGAGTAAGACCTCGGTCCACAGCCCCAGTAGGTTCTCCTAATAAAACGCATGCTTCCTTAGTCTGAGTAATTAGAGTAAGACCGCTGACCAGAGCCCCAGTAAGTTCTCCCAATAACCCCTAGACTTCATCTCATGATTTTTAAGAACTGTAGGCCTAGACTCCCGAGGCTCCAATTTGTTCTCTCACTAGATCCTGGAATCTCACCAGTCAGTCTGCCTGGCCCTTCAGGACTCACCATAAACTGCCTGGCTCCTGCAACTAAGACACCATCTCAGAGGGGCTTCAGGAGCTGGCGGTGTAGATCTAATCCTACTTCTAACCTAAGGAATTTGGAGTCAACCCAAAGCATAGTTGCATGAGTGCCCTCCACCCCCATTTCACAGGAGAAAGGCAGCCAGATGCTTGCCGGAGACTGTTATCCCACCTGAGCTGGGCTCTGTGAATTCTGTAATCCAAAAACTTTTTTGTGTGTCTTTGGTGCTAGGCACTGAGTAATGCACATTCCCTGGGTTATCCCATTCGATCCATTTTGCAGAGAGGCTAAGTAACTTCCCCAAAGTCACCCAGTGGTGCCTAGTGGAACTGCAGTTTAAACTTGGAACGTTTAACTCAGATTTCTGGAACTTCAAAACTCTGCACTAACTAGCTTAGTATAAATGATGTAGGGTCCCTAGGTGTTTCTGAGGCAGGGTTAAGGACATCAAAATTACCTGCCTAGACACTCTAGCTTTGAGATAAGTGATGGTTCATTCAAGAGTCGGAGCGGCTCGGCACCTGTGGCTCCGCGGGCTAAGGCGCCAGCCACGTACACCTGAGCTGGCGGGTTCAAATCCAGCCCGGGCCCGCCAAACAACAATGACGGCTGCAACCAAAAATGGCTGGGCGTTGTGGCAGGCGCCTGTAGTCCCAGCTACTTGGGAGGCTGAGGCAAGAGACTCGCTTGAGCCCAGGAATTGGAGGTTGCTGTGAGCTGTGATGCCACAGTGCTCTATCCAGGGTGACAGCTTGAGGCTCTGTCTCAAAAAAAAAAAGAGTCAGAGGGACGTGGGTTGTGACCCAACGCCACCGTCTGTGGTGTGTGGCCTTGGACCAGACACTTAATCTCTCTAACCCTCAGCGTTCACAGTGGAAAGTGAAGATAATGATATCTACTTCTCAGAGTTGGCAGAGAGTTACATGTGATAAACATCTGAAGTTCTAGACCCTGGCACTTAAGCAGCT
>CAUYRH010084298.1:0-18587 GCA_963574655.1 Perodicticus potto
GTGACGGGCACGTGTAGTCCCAGCTACTTGGGAGGCGGAGGCAAGAGACTCGCTTGAGCCCAGGAGTTGGAGGTTGCTGTGAGCTGTGATGCCACAGCACTCTATCCAAGGTGACAGCTTGAGGCTCTGTCTCAAAAAAAATAAAAAATAAATAAATAAATAAAAATAAATTCTACCTCTTAAAAAAAAAAACAAACAAACTATAGTCACCCTGCTGATCTACTGAATAGCAACTGCTTTTCTTTCTTTTTTTTTTTTTTTTTTGTGGAGACAGAGTCTCACTTTATCGCCCTCAGTAGAGTGCGTGGCATCACACAGCTCACAGCAACCTCCAAATCCTGGGCTTAGGCGATTCTCTTGTCTCAGCCTCCCGAGTAGCTGGGACTACAGACGCCCGCCACAACGCCCGGCTATTTTTCTGTTTTTGCAGTTCGGCGAGGCCGGGTTTGAACCTGTCACCTTCGGTATATGTGGTCGGCACCGCCCTAGCAACTGCTTTTCATCAGTAAGATAGGAAGATGGAAAACACAAAACACAGCTCAGTAACAATCATATAGTTTCTAAATAATCAACTTGCTGCAGAGTGCCATAAACTAAGAGGCAATAATAAGTTTTATTTATCTTTTTTTTCTGAGACAGAGTCTTACTCTATTGCCTGGGCTAGACTAAAGTGACATCAAACTGACTGCAAATTCGAACTCAAGTGATCCTCCTGCCTCAGCCTCCCTAGTAGCTGAGACTACAAGTACAAACCACAATACTTAGCTAATTTTTCTGTTTTTTTTAATAGAGACAGGGCCTTGCTATGTTGATTGGCTTCAAGTGATCCCCCTGCCTTTGCCTCCCAAAGTGCTAGGATTATAGGCCTGAGCTACCACGCCCAGCCAAAGAGATACGTGTTTTTTTCTTTTTTTTGAGACAGAGTCACTTTGTTTTCCTCCATAGAGTGCTGTGTCGTCACAGCTCACAGCAACCTCAAACTCTTTGGGCTTAAGCGATTCTCTTGCCTCAGCCTCCCAAGTAGCTGGGACTACAGGCACCCGCCACAATACCCGGGTATTTGTTGTTGTTGTTGTTGCAGTTGCTATTGTTGTTTAGCAGGCTGGGGCGGATTTGAACCCGCCACCCTCAGTGCATGTGGTTGGCGCTGTAACCACTGTGCTATGGGCAGCACCCAAAGAGATACATTTCTATTAAAACATATTTTGAAGTAAAAGAACTATCTCCAAATCTTGTTAATTTTCAAATCAGGAAAACACAGCTTTGATAGTGATGGCACTGTAACATGACAGTTTATACAAAACATGGGATAAATCTGAATTTATCAGATTTTATCAGGCTGCATCAAGAATTTTCAACAAGAACTTATTACATACACCAAAGAATTCATAACATACTGAACTCTACCTCTTGCACATTTACATTTTCTAATTATGAATCTGCTTTGTCTTAAACCAGCAACAGTTTCTAAATTGTCACCTTCTTGTTATATTTAATGTAATTTTTGAAATTTAAGCTGATATTGTAGTTATGCTTCATACAGTCCCATTACTGGCTATAAATCAGCCCTGAAAAGGGAAAAGAAGTCCCCATCCTGGTACATGCCAAGGGATCAGTTCCAAGATTCTTCTGTTTTTAAAAAAACTGCTAGTTGCTTGGGACTAGGAAAGTTTATAATGGCCATGTACTGGTTTTCAACATGTCATATCAATATGTTGATATCAAACAACACACCAAGGCTGGACACAGTGCCTCAGGCCTGTAATCCTAGTATTCTGGGAGGCTGAGGCAGGTGGATCACTTGAGCTCACAAGTTTGAGACCAGCCTGAGCAAGAGTGAGACCCCCAACTCTATTAAAAATAGAAAAAACTAGCTATGCCTGGTGGGCACCTGTAGTCTTATCTACCCAGGAGGCTGAGACAAGAGGATTGCTTGAACCCAGGAGTTTGAGGTTGCTGTGACACCATGGCATACTACCTAGGGGACAGAATGAGACTCAGTCTCTAAACAACAAACAAAAACCCACACCAAGAAAATCCTATTTAATACATGGGTTTCCCTAATTCTTGCTAAATTCTTAATATATTCTTTTTTTTTTGAAGCAGAATATTACTTTGTCACCCTTGGTAGAGTGCCGTTGCAGTATAGCTCACAGCAACCTCAAACTCTAGGGCTCAAAGGCGGCGCCTGTGACTCGATGGAGTAGGGCGCTGGCCCTATATGCTAGAGGTGGCGGGTTCAAACCCAGTCTCAGCCAAAAACTGCAAAAAAAAAAAAAAAACCCAAAAAACTCTACGGCTTAAGTGATTCAGGCCAAGTAGCTGGGAATACAGACACCTACCATAATGCCCAGGTATTTTTAGAGAAGGGGTCTCACTCTTGCTCAGGCTGGTCTCAAACTCCTGAGCTCAAATAATCTACCTGCCTCAGCCTCCCAAAGTGCTAGGATTACAGGTGTGAGGCACTGAGCCTGACCTTAATTTTTTTTTTTCCTTCTAGAGACAAAGTCTCACTTTGTTGCCCTTGGTAGAGTGCTCTGGTGTCACAGCTCACAGCAACCTCCAGCTCTTGGGCTTAGGCGATTCTCTTGCCTCAGCCTCCCAAGTAGCTGGGACTACAGGAGCCTGCCATAACATCCGGCTATTTTTTTTGTTGCAGCTTAGCCATGGCCGGGTTCGAACCATCCACCTTCGGTATATGGGGTAAGCGCCCTACTCACTGAGCCACAGCCACCGCCCATTAAATTCTTAATATAGTCTTATCATCCACATGCAAATGAAAAAAAATGTTTTCTTAATTATACCAAGAATAATCATGCTCTTTAAAACAGTTTTCATTTATGGAAAATGCTTTTTCCCACTTTTATCATAGTCATGACTTGGAAACTATTATATTTCTATTCCATCCGAGTATAAGTAACTTCAATAAAGGAAAGAAACCACTTATTACTGTATTACTCACCACTGTATCAGCCGCAGAGTCTATTATGTAATATATACAGTAATATATATAATATACAGTATATATTTATAGAATGAATGAGAATGAAGTGTGAAAGAGAACATTTCCAATGAAAATAATGTTCCATATTTTCAAACAGGAGTGTCTAACCTACGGGCTGCATGCAGATTATTTGAGGATTGTTTTGCTTATCTGTAGTGTCTAATATCATGAAAAGTATACACAGACCTATTGGTAGTATTTGTGTAGTTAATGCAAGGTCCAAGACAACACAACTCTTCTTCCAATGTGCAGCAGAAAAGAAAAAAGGTTGGACATCTCTGGAAGCTTTGCATTACTGGAACAATCTTACATCACTTTAAATATTTTGGGGGTTTTGACCTTAATGAAGTCATACCTTTTTCAAAACTGAAGAATCTGGAACTTCAATTGTTGTGATATAAAACCATGTCCTTCTGTACTGACCAAAGACAAACGGATGGAGAAGTTTGTTTTCATCCATAAGGCAGCATTTTCTCAGCAGCAGATTTCTTAGCGTGGCTGTCGTGGAAGGATAACACCACACCCATAGAACTTCTCCATTTGTGTCCTTTTCTACGGTGGAAAGATGGTCACTGTGAGAATGTCAAACAGCAGCAAGGAAGTGAATTGATTGGTTACTCAGAAGCACTTATTGGAATCAGTTTTAACACCCCATTTTACAAAGCAACCCAGAGTATGTGAGACCCCAAATTCCCACCTACCTCTACAGTTCAAATGACCTAGTTCTCATGGATCTTGAATTTTAGGACATCTGAGTAAAATGCTTTTTATAACAAATTGTGAATGAATGAAAATTGAACCTGAGAAATTTGGGAGTTTCTCCCTATTTCTTCCCACACGAATGCTTATAAACTTATTAATTACATTACATTTTTATCTAGTTGGAAGAATTTTTAATAAATACAATGAAAAGTTTTGTTGAATATGAAACTATAGATGAAGAAAATGGTGAGATCTCCTTCAAATCATATTACATACCAATTGTGTGAATTCTGTATTTAAAATTTTTTAATAAAGGTTATATAGCCATATATATAGTTTATCACTGAAGTAAACACTTTATTAAAAAAATACAGGTGGTGCCTGTGGCTCAAAGGAGTAGGGTGCCAGCTCCATATACTGGAGGTGGTGGGTTCAAACCCAGCCCCAGCCAAAAACTGCAGAAAAAAGAACAATTGGCTAATAGTAAAAACTCAAGGTAAAAAATACCTAAACTTGGGCAGCGCCTGTGGCTCAGTGAGTAAGGCACTGGCCCCATATGCCAGAGGTGGCGGGTTCAAATCCAACCCCGGCCAAACACTGCAAAAAAAAAAAAAAAAACTACCTAAACTTTGGCTTGGCGCCTGTGACTCAAGCAGCTAAGGCGCCAGCCACATACACCTGAGCTGGTGGGTTCGAATCCAGCCCAGGCCCGCCAAACAACAATGACAGCTGCAACCAAAAAAACAGCCGGGCATTGTGGCAGGCGCCTATAGTCACAGCTACTTGGGAGGCGGAGGCAGGAGAATCGCTTGAGCCTAGGAGTTGGAGGTTGCTGTGAGCTATGATGCCATAGCACTCTACCCAGGGCAACAGCTTGAGGCTCTGTCTCAAAAAAAAAAAAAAACCTAAACTTTACAGAAACAGTTACAAAACATACAGCAGTTAGAATCCAATTTTTTTTTTTTATTTTTGTAAGGTTTTTTTTTTTTTTGCACAGTTTTTGGCCAGGGCTGGGCTTGAACCTACCACCTCCAGCATATGGGGCCGGCACCCTACTCCTTTGAGCCACAGGTGCCTCCCAAATTTCTTTTTTTTTTTTTTTTTTGAGACAGAGTTTCACTTTGTCACCCTCAATAGGATGCTGTGGCATCACAGCTCACAGCAATCTCCAGCTCTTGGGCTTTGGCAATTCTCTTGCCTCAGCCTACCACGTAGCTGGGACTACAGGCACCCGCCACAACGCCCGGCTAGCTTTTGTTGACGTTTGGCCAGGGCCAGGTTTGAACCCACCATCCTAGGTTTAGGGGGTCAGCGCCCTACTCACTGAGCCATAGGCACCACGCCCAATTTTTTGTTTATATTTTTGAGACAGAGTCTCAAGCTGTCGTCCTGGGGAGAGTGCCGAGGCATCACAGCTCACAGCAACCTCAAACTCTTGGGCTTAAGCAATTCTCTTGCCTCAGCCTCCTAAGTAGCTGGGACTACAGGCACCTACCACAACGCCCAGCTATTTTTTGCTTGAAGTTGTCGTTGTTTGGCAGGCCCGGGCTGGATTCAAACCTGCCAACTCTGGTGTATGTGGCTGGTGCCCTAGCCACTGAGCTGAGCCAGAATCTAATTTTTTAAAAATATGTATATCTTAGGGCAGCGCCTGTGGCTCATTTAGTAGGGCGCTGGCCCCATATACCAAAGGTGGCGGGTTCAAACCCAGCCTCGGCTGAACTGCAAAACAGAAAAATAGCCAGGTGTTGTGGCTGGTGCCTGTAGTCCCAGTTACTTGGGAGGCTGAAGCAAGAGAATCGCCTAAGCCCAGGAGTTGGAGGTTGCTGTGAGCTGTGTGACGCCACGGCACTCTACTGAGGGCAATAAAGTGAGACTCTGTCTCTATAAAAAAAAATAGACATATATGTATATACATATTTATATATATGTTTGTATGTATATAAAAATATATATAAGTATACATGCATATATATAAATATATATATTCTTCATCTGTAAATATATATATGTATGTGTATATGTATATATATGGGTTTTTTTTGAGACATGTCTCAATTTGTCACCCTCGGTAGAGTGCAGTAGCATCATAGCTCACAGCAACCTCAAACTCTTAGGCTCAAGTGATCCTCTTGCCTCAGCTTCCAGAGTAGCTGGGACTACAGGCACCTGGGGTCTCGCTCTGGCTCAGGCTGGTCTGGAACCTATGAGCTCAAAAATAGGGAGAAACTGGATCAGCTCCTATAGCTCAAGTGGCTAAGGCACCAGCCACAAACACCAGAGCTGGTGAGTTCAAATCCAGCCCAGGCCTGCCAAACAACAATGACAATTACAACCAGAAAATAGCGGGCCATTGTGGCGGGCGCAGCCCCAGCTACTTGGGAGACTGAGGCAAAAGAATCACATAAGCCTAGGAGTTGGAGGTTGCTGTGAACTGTGATGCCACAGCACTCTACCCAGGGCTATAGCTTGAGGCTCTGTCTCAAAAAAAAAAAAAAGAAAGAAAGAAATAGGGAGAAACTACCAAATGTCTGCCTTGGCCTCCCAGAGTGCTAGGATTACAGACATGAGCCACTGTGCCTGGCCTAAATATATTTTATTAATATTAATACATGCTAGTTGTACATATTTTGGGGGACATGATATTTTGATACCTGTATACAATGTGCAATGATCAAATAAGGTTAATGGAATATCAAACATTCACCTTTTCTTTATGTTGGGAGCATTATAAATCTTCACTTCTAGCTATTTTGAAATATATAATTATTGTTACGAATCCAATTTTTTTTTTTTTTTTTTTGAGACAGAGTCTCACTATGTCACCCTTAATAGAGTGCTGGGGCATTTTTGTCACAGCTCACAGCAACCTCGAACTCTTGGGCTTAAGCGATTCTCTTGCCTCAGTCTCCTAAGTACCTGGGACTACAGTCGTCCGCCACAACCCCTGGCTATTTTTTATTTTTTTGTTACAGTTGTCATTGTTGTTTAGCTGGCCCAGGCCAGGTTCAAACCTGCCAGCTTCAATGCATGTGGCTGCAGTAACCACTGTGCTACAGAAGCCGAGCCACCAAATTTTTTTTTTTTTTTTTGCAGTTTTAGGCCGGGGCTGGGTTTGAACCTGCCACCTCCAGCATATGGGGCCAGCGTCCCACTTCTTTAGACCACAGGCACCACCCGAGCCACCAATTTTTGAGGTAGTAGGATTTTTGTTTTTTGGGGACAGATCTCACTTTGTCACTGGCTCTTGGTAGAGTTTCTGTGGTGTCACAGCTCACAGTAACCTCAAACTCTTGGGCTCAAGTAATTCTTTTGCCCTAGCCTCCCAAAACCTGGGACTACAGGCGCCTACCACAGCTCCTGGATAATTTTAGAGACAGGGTCTTGCTCTTGCACAGGCTGGTCTTGTACTTCCGAACTTAAGTTAGTGATCCACCGCGGCATCCCAGAGTTAGTTTTTGTTTTTATTAAACCCTTTATTTTGAGCGGGGCAAGGTGGCTCACACCTGTTAATCTTAGCACTCTGGGAAGCCCAGGTGGATGGATCGTTTGAGCTCTGGAATTCCAAGCCAGCCTGAGCAAGAGCAAGACTCCCGTCTCTATAACTAGAGGTCAGGTGTTGTGTGGGCGTTGTGGTGGGCGCCTGTAGTCCCAGCTACTTGGGAGGCTGAGGCAAGAGGATCACTAGTGCTGTGCGCTAGGATGCCACCACACTCTACCAAGGGTAACAAAGTGAGACTGTCTCAAAAACAAACAAACAAAGAAAATACCTTTTATTTTGGAAAATACATTTCAAAAAGTAGGGAGAATAATAAAATGAATTCCATCTCAATCATTCAGTTTCAGCAGTTATCAATGCCTGGCCTTGATAGGGGGGAAGGGGTACCCCTTCCTCTATTATTTTGAAGCAAATCCCTTTCAAATTAATGTCAACATGAAAAGTAAAAAACCTGCAGAACTTAAAATATGATCATAAGTCATCTTTTTCTTCACTGTTACTAGGCAAAATCAGAGTTTAACTCAGTCTTAAATCAGTAGTACCTTCTGGCAAGACTAAGATGCCTGATATACTTAGGTTTTGCTTTTTTTTTTTGTTTTTTTTTTGAGACAGAGCCTCAAGCTGGTCACCCTGGACAGAGTGCCGGAGCATCCCAGATCACAGCAACCTCCAATTCCTGGGCTCAAGCGAGTCTCCTGCCTCCGCCTCCCAAGTAGCTGGGACTACAGGCGCCCGCCACTTTTTGGTTGCAGCCGTGATTGTTGTTTGGCGGGCCTGGGCTGGATTCGAACCCGCCAACTCAGGTGTACGTGGCTGGCTCCTTAGCCCGTTGAGCCACAGGCACCGAGCCTACTTAGGTTTTGCTTTAAAGCAATTTGACAATCACCTTAGAAATGAACATAGGAAGCCATTCCCACATAAATGCTCTCCTTTGAGACACTGAGAAATGATCACATTTCTCCAGTTTTGCTAAGACTTACCAGTGTTCTTGTACACTGGGGAATAGAGTTTGTAGGAGTGTGCAAAATCCCCAGAAGAATAGGATTTTTCAAAGGGAACAGAGGTTCCTGCACCTATTGAATTAAAGGTTCCCCAACTGAAGCACTCCATGCGGTTTCTACACTTTCTGGGTTGCCCAAAGATTCCAATGTGGGGTCTTTTAATTATGGAAAGGTAATCGAATTCCTCAAAAAAAATCAAAATTCCACCCCCACTCCAGCCATTCGAATATGTCGCGGGAGTTCTCCACTGTGGGAGCGGGGGGTCTAGGGGTACACTGAAAGGGTCGGAGCCTCAGCTCTGCCAGCCCCGGCGTGTGTCCGTGCACAAATGATGCCCTGGGCCTCCATTTGCTCCTCCATGAAATGGGCGTCAGACGCCCTACCTACTCCCAGTTGAACAGGAGATAATCAGCTTAGGTAGCCCCCAGACTCAGCAGTAAGCTACCAGGTCTGGGGCCGCTCGATCCCACCACCGGGGCTGGCCGTACAGTCTCGCGTGGCTCCGGACCATCCCAGGCTGCCGCCTCGCCCGGCTCCGCTGGACCCGGCCCTGCCCGCGCGGCCGGCCAGCCGCTCCCGCCTGGCCCGGCCCCGCCCGCGCGGCGGCCCCCAGCAGCCGGCTGAGCCGGGCACCCCTCAAGTCCGGGCTCCGCCGGGCAACCGAGGTGTGCAGCAAAGGCTCTCCATCCTGGGATCTAGTGGTCCCCGTGGGACCCACGCGTGGCCAAAGGCGGACCGGCAAGGGCAGCGGGTTGGGTCCGCGCGCCGAGGCCGGGCTCCACAGCCCCCACCCCAGGCCCAATGTGAAGGGGGCCGCGCCCTCCCCCTGAGAGCGGCTCCGGGGACCGCTGAAAAGGGGCCGCGCCGGGCGGAGTCGAGGCAGAGGCGGAACTGGGGTGCGGGCCTGCCGAGCAGGGCGCCTGCGTCCTCACCGATCAGCCCGACTCCGAGCATCAGCTGAGTGTCCGCCGCCTCAGCCGCAGCCATCTTCCGCCGCAGCAGCGCGCCGCTCAGGCTCCCAGCCCGCCACCCGGCCCGGCCCGCAGGCCTTGGCCCCGCCCCTATCGCCCCAGGCCCCGCCCAGCCCGCAGCCTCCACCCCTCTGGCTCCTGCTCTGCCTGCCGGCCCCGCCTCCTCCCCTAGGCTCCGCCCGCTCCGGCCCCGCCTCAGCCCGTCTGGACTTCTCTGTGCAGTTCCCTCTTTTCACGTTCTGTCTTTGGCCCTTCAGTGTGGAAACCCCCTTCCGCCTCTGCGTCCTTCCACAGTTTCTCTAATCCAGATCTCCAACTTCTTCCTCAATTCACTCCAATCTTCCTATCCCTGTAATAACCGATCCAGCAAAAAGACCCCTAAAGGTCCCTAACTGTCTCAGCCTGAGTCCCCACACGTCTCGAACCACCCCCTACCCTCCCCATCCCTATCCCCCACCCCCACCCCCGCCGCAAAATCCGGGAACAGGTTTTAGAATAGAATAAGGAAGTTCCTTGAGTTCCCAAAGACTCCTAGCCACAGGTAAAACATTGGTAAAAACTTACTCAAGCAGGTTTCCCAAGCTACTGATTCTCCCTAGCCAAGATTGTCCTGTAACCCCCTGTGCCAGCCCCCTGATTGGAGCCCCACCCTGAGCTAACCACCACATTCTTGCTTCTGTGCTCATTTGTTTGCCTGTCGAAACAGCATAAAAATGGTATAAAGATTGGCTTGGTGCCTGTGGCTCAAGCGGCTAAGGCGCCAGCCACATACACTTAAGCTGCCTGGTTAGAAACCAGCCCGGGCCTGCCAAACAACAATGAGGCTGCAACCAAAAAACGGCCAGGCATTGTGGCGGGCGCCTGTAGTCCCAGCTACTTGGGAGGCGGAGGCAGGAGACTCGCTTGAGCCCAGGAATTGAAGGTTGCTGTGAGCTGTGATGCTGTGGCACTCTACTGAGGGTGACACAGTGAGACTCTGTCTCTACAAAAACAAAAAAAATGTATACAAGACACAAAGTAAAACTCTGTGGGCTGTGGCAGCAGAGTAACACATGGAATGTGGATGAAGACAAAAGCTTCTTAGGTTACTTTTCTCTCCTTGCTCCTTGTCCCTGACCCATGCCAGGAACTGGAAATATTTCCTAAATGAATGAATTAGGGAGCAGCTCCATATCGCCAAGGCCCGTGGGCGCCATCTTTGACTCTGAAATGTAGGAAGCATATAGACAATAAAAGGAGATAATGATAAACAGACAATAAAACTAATGATTAGCGGGAGATGGTAGTGGGTGCAGGGAGGGGAAGGATTGTGAAGGCTAGTCTGTCCTCTGATGGGTTGGGACACAGGGCCAGGGGTAGAGGAGCTGTTTATGGGAAGCTGGGAGGATGACCCCCCTGGATGCCTTCCTTCCTCCTATTTCACCACCTGTGCTGCCTGACCTGCCTGACAGGTTCACCAGAGTGGAGAGGAAAGGAGTAGAGGCTGGGAAGGAGAGAAGGAAGCATTCCTAACCTTTCGCAACAAGACTGACTTCTGTGCTGTCATAGACAGATGGAGCTGGGGTATACAACCTTGAGTTCACACCCCACCTCTGCCCGTCCTAGCTGGGAAACCTCACTTGTTGCCTATCTTCTCTGTGCTTGTTTTCTCCGTGATCATATGGAGTTAACCATACTTTCCCCTGTGCCTCTCCCAATAAAGGCTTGAATCAGGGGAAATCTTTGTGCTAATTTGATAGATAAGGATAGCTTTGCATAGGTGGTCTCCAGGACCACCGCCAGATTCAATGATTTGATAGGAGGACTCCCAGGATTCAGTATACAGCCATACTCATGACTATAATTTATTTATTTATTTATTTAATCTATTTTTTTGAGACAGAGTCTCACTTTGTCACTCTGGTAGAGCGCTGTGACCTCATAGCTCACAGCAACCTCAAACTCTTGGGTTCAACTGATCCTCTTGCCTCAGCCTCCCAAGTAGCTGGGACTACAGGTTCTCACCACCACGCCTGACTATTTTTAGAGATAGGGGTCTCACTTTTGCTCAGACTGGTCTTGAACTCCTGAGCTCAAGCAATCTACCCACCTCAGCCTCCTAGAGGGCTAGCATTACAGGCATGAGCCAATGGCTATGATTTATTACAGCCAGAGGATACACAGCAAAATTAGCAAAGGGTAAAGTTACATGGACTGATGGAGGAAACTTTGCCCAAACTTTCAAGAGTTTTCTCCCCGTAGAGTAACACAGGACATACTTCGTTCCTCCAGCAACAAGTTGTGACAATATTTGTGAAATATATCGACCACGGAAACTTTTTAGCACTTAGGACCAAAGCTTTTTCCTGAGGGCCAGTCATATGGGCACACTCTGCCTGGCTTGGTACCGAAATTCCACACTCTCTGGATCCACATTGTAAGTACAAATAGTTTAGGTGTAGTCAGTTCCTCTTATTAGTCCTGAGAATGCTGGCAACACTGCAGAAATCCAAGTTCCCGGACACCAGCCAAGCGCCTACCTTGCCAACAGGCTTTTCTACGAATATCAGTCTCAGGCCTGCTGTGTTAATTATTTCTGCACAGTCTGCTCACTCCTTGCTCCCAGGAAAAGAGTTTTAGAAATTGTCAGCACTAATGTGGATTTGAGCATTTTCCAGTGGACCGGGTACCCCAGTGTTTTCTACAGATGTTCCAATTCCCAGGTCCCTGCCAGCCAAATGTAGTTCTTCATTTTCATCTTTGTTTCCATAATTAAATTTAAGTGTACATTGGGCAGGCATCAGCCATGGGGCCATTCGGGTGACTTTTCTTTTAATTTAAGGGATTCAGGCTCAATTGCAGACTGGAGGGATCTCTGACATTCTGACACTCTGTCCAGGCAGTTAAATGGCTTCCAGCATAAGTGAAGATTCCAGAATATTTCCAAGAAGAAGTTATCCCTTGTATACTCTCCAAAGTTTAAAAATGCTGATATTGGAACCTGGGCAGATCTCAGGCCCCAAAAAGTCCAGCTTTGGAGCTATGCTGCATTAAATAGTTCAGTGAGAAAAAAATTAAAATAAATTCTGACCCGGCTCTGCCCCTGTGGCTCAACAGGCTAAGGCGCCAGCCATGTACACCTGAGCTGGCGGGTTCCAATCCAGCCTGGGCCCGCCAAACAACAATGACGGCTGTAACAAAAAAAAAAAAAAATTGGCCGGTGTTGTGGCGGGCACCTGTAGTTCCAGCTACTTGGGAGGTGGAGGCAGGAGACTCGCTTGAGCCCAGGAATTGGAGGTTGCTGTGAGCTGTGATGCCATGGTACTCTACCCAGGGCGACAGCTTGAGGCTCTGTCTCAAGAAAAAATAAAATAAAATAAAATAAAATAAAATAAAATAAAATAAAATAAAATAAATTCTGACCCTTATTTGCATATTTTTCAAATAACATTAAAGAGGGCAGAATTTATTACCTATAGTGAAATATCTTAAAATTCCTCTCCCACATATGTTTAAAATAAACATTTCATTTTAGAACAGTTTTAGACTTGCAGAAAAGTTGCAAAGGTGGTACTGAGAGTTTCCATATACCTTACATCCAGTTTCCTCTCTTATCAACAACTTTTATTAGTACCGTACTTTTCTCACAACTAATGAACCAGTACTGATACATTTTTTTTTTTTTGAGACAGGGTCTTATTCTATTACTCAGGCTAGAGTGCAGTGGTACAATCATAGCTCACTGCAGCCTCAAACTCCTGAGCGCAAGTGATCCCCTTGCTTCAGCCTCCCTAGTAGTTAGGAACTACAGGTGCGTGCTAGCATGCTTAGCTAATTTTTCTATTTGTTTTTGGAGATGGGGGTCTTGCTATGGTGTCCAGGCAGATCTCCAACTCCTGGCCTCAAGCAATTTCCTACCTTGGCCTCCCAAAGTGCTGGGATTACAGGCATGAGACACTTCACTCAGATCAATGCATTATTATTAACTAAAATACATGCTTTATTCAAATTCCCTTAGTTTTTACCTACTTTATTTTTCCTGTCCCAGGATTCTATTTAGGACAAAACATCATATTTATTGAACATACCTCCTTCAGGTCTTCTTAACTATGATAGTTTCTCAGAATTTCCTTGTTTTTGATGACTTAGCAGCTTTTCTTTTTTTTTCTTTTTTCACGGATGGAGTCTTGCTCTGTCACCCAGGCTGGAGTGTGGTGGTGCGATCATAGTTCACTACAACCTCAAACCTCCTGGGCTCAAGCAATCTTCTGACCTCATCCTCTTAAAGTTCTGAGGTTATTAGTCATGAGCCACTGTTTCTGGCCCACGTTAGCAATCTTGAGGAGAATTGCTTGGGTATTTCATAAACTGTCCTTGTACAGGGATTTGTCTGTTTTTAGTGTGATTAGACTGGATTACACAATTTTTTTTCTTTTTTTGAGACAGAGCCTCAAGCTATCACCCTGGTAGGATGTGGTGGCATCACAGCTCACAGCAACCTCCAACTCCTGGGTTTAAGCGATTCTCTTGCCTCAGCCTCCCAAGTAGTTGGGACTACAGGTGCCCACTACAACACCTGCTATTTTTTGGTTGTAGTTGTCATTGTTGTTTAGCGGGCCCGGGCTGGATTCCAATCCACCAGCTCTTATGTATGTTGCTGGCGCCTTAGCCGCTTGAGTTACAGGTGCCGAGCCAAGGATTAAACATTTTTAAGAGGAAGATCTCAGAGGTAAAGTGCCATTCTCACTGTATCATATCAAGGGTACATCAGGTGTTAGCCTTGATGAATTGAGGTTGGAAATCTTGTCAACAGTGGTTCACCAAGTGCACAGGTGCCTGTGTCAGGCAGCTCTCACTCCACCTCTAGATTCTGCAAATTTAAGGCAAAACAATTGGTCTGGCATGGTGGCTCACGCCTGTAATCTTAGCACTCTTGGAGGCCAAGGGGGTGGATGGCTTGAGCTCAGGGGTTTGAGACCAGCCTGAGTATGAGTGAGTTCTCATCTCTACTAAAAATAGAAAAACTAGGGGCAGTACCTGTGGCTCAAAAGAGCAGTACCTGTGGCCCCATATGTTGGAGGTGGCAGGTTCAAACCCAGCCCCATACAAAAACTGCAAAAAAAAGAAAAACTAGGTGGGCATTGTGGTGGGAGCGTGTTATCCCAGTTACTCCGGAGGCTAAAGCAAGAGGATCATTTGAGCCCAGGAATTTGAGGTTGCTAAGAGTTATGATGCCATGGCATTCCTCCCAGGGCACAGAGGAAAAAAAAAAGGTAGGAAAATTGGAATGCAGGTTCAGTTAAGCATATATTTAACAACTACAAGTGTGAGAAATGCTTCTTACACTCAGCTATCTTTACCTATTAAATGTTCTACCAGACTCAAGCAGAAGGCGGAGGGGGGACATGTTTGTGGGAATCAGTGCACACTCATGCCACCATAGTTTGCTAAGAAGTCCAGTTCTGCTTGGCAACTGAGGAGGTTACGCCCAAATGCACAAGAAACAACCAGGGCCAAGAAAGCAGAGTGAGTAAAACACTGTGTGCAATGATTTTGGGTGTGGTTTGGAAGCAGGCTTCTCTGTTAAATATGTTGAACTTGATTGGAAGGAAACCTGGAACCACGGTTTCTCCACTGTAAAGTTGCTCTTTTTTTCTCTGTTTCTTTACTGTACTTTTAGGATGGAAGTCACCATGCACAGCCTACACGCTTTCTTGTTTTGTTTTATTGAATTGGCCAACACTTCATTCAGTCCCACAGAGTGAGTATTCTCAGATTATATTCTTAACTGGTAGGTTATGTACCACCTCCAAATGTATTTACTTATTCAGTCTTTTTTTTTTGCGATTTTTGACCAGGGCTGGGTTTGAACCCGCCACCTCCGGCATATGGGGCCGGCGTCCTACTCTTTGAGCCACAGGTGCCGCCTTTATTTATTCTTATTTTTATCAGTATTGTAAACTAGCTTATTCATCCAGCACAGGCTCAAAAGTCTCTCTCCACCTTCCTCGCCAATAACTCTACCTTATGCCATCCTCTTCTTCTTTCTTTCCTTTTCTTCCCTTGTAGCCATTTTGATATCTCTATTCTCCCCTTTCTCTCTCTTTCACCCATTTCTACTTGAATCGCCACCCCACATCCCCAGGTGTCCTCTCACCTGATCAAGCAATATACCTGACATAGTGTAGGTGGAACAAGGGGTGGAAGGGGGCAATGTCCATTGGGCAGTACCAGGATACTTTAGCAGTTGAGGGTCAGAAAAAGGCTATGACTGTTTCATGCATTAATTATTTTGTCCCTCTTGTGTGCACAGATGTGAAAATGAGTCCCAGAGAACAATGCATCAGGGACTATGCTAAGAGCACTAAAGTAGTATCTCATTTAAACCTCACACCAACCTTAGCAAAACTGTGGCCAGAGAGATTACTTGCCCAATGTCACAGAGTTAACGAAGCTGGGATTAGAAGCCATGTGTGGGGCGGTGCCTGTGGCTCAGTGAGTAAGGCACCAGCCCCATATACCAAGGGCAGTGAGTTCAAACCCGGTCCTGCCGAACTGCAACAAAAAAATAGCCGGGCATTGTGGTGTGCACCTGTGGTCCCAGCTACTTGGGAGGCTGAGACAAGAGAATCACCTAAGCCCAGGAACTGGAGGTTGCTGTGAGCTGTGTGATGCCATAGCACTCTATGGAGGGCGATAAAGTGAGACTCTGTCTCTACAAAAAAAAAAAAAAAAAAGCAGCAGCAGCCATGTGTGACTACAAATCTGGCACACTCAGGGGAAATGAACTGCACCCCCTAGTATTTATTTATTTATTTATTTTTATTTTTGGAGACAGAATCTTAGTCTGTGCTCTTGGTAGAGTGCTGTGGCATCATAGCTCACGGCAACCTAAAATTCTTGGGCTCAAGTGATCCTCTTGCCTCAGCCTCCCGAGTAGCTGGGACTATAGGCCCCCACCACAACACCCTGCTAGTTTTTCCATTTTTAGTAGAGCCAGGGTCTCACTCTTGTTCAGCTGATCTCGACCTCCTGAGCTCAGTTGATCCACCCACCTTGGCCTCTGAGAGTGCTAGGATTATAGACGTGAGCCAATATGACCAGCCTGCACCCTCTAGTTTTAATAACACCAATGTAGATTACAATAACATGTTTATCATCTCAGAGTCCCAGTATGAGATTTTTGCTCGAGTGGTCTGATTTTGTATAGTTAAACCTTAAACAATCTGGCCTTTTGCTTCCACTGAGCTGTGCCTCTGTTTTCAGGTCATGCAAGGCTAAGCAGCTGTAAAATTTTAAACTGTGTTAGTATTTCACTCTTCTCTAACAGCAAATCTGGAGAAAACTGCTAAGGTCTCTATGTTAGTTTGCTATTGGTGTGCAACAAATTAACAGTTTAAACTACCCCCTTTCATCTGCTCACCGTCCTGTAGGTCAGTAGTCCAGGTTCAGCTGGACTGATTCTTTGTTGGGCTGGAATCCAGGTGCATTCCTTCCTAGAGGTTCTGAAGAAGAATCTTCTTCTAAGCTCAACAGATTGCCAACAGAATTTAGTTCTTGGCAGTGGCGGGACTGGAGGTCCTCTTAGCTCTTAGAGGCTTCCTGTAGTTCTCTGCCATGCAGTTCCCTCCTTGTGCTTTGGGCCTCTTTCTTCCTCTGCCTGTGACTTCCAGACCCAGATTTAAAGAGCTATGTGATTGGTTATGTCTACCCAGACAATCCCCCTTCATAAAGACAACTGTGACATTACACTATAACCTACTAACAGTGGTGATAGCCCATATTTACAGGCCCAGGGATTATACAGGGCATGTAGAATCAGGAGATGAGAATATTGGGGGATAGCTAAGAGTTTTGCCTACCACAGTCTCCATTCCTTTATTTATTCGCTCACCACATTATAACAGAGTGCCTGCTATGTGCCAGGCAGAGTTCCAGGGGCTGGAAATACAATGGTGAACAAGACATACTTTACCCCTTACAGTATGCCACCTAGTGAGGTGTGACATGGCACCAAAGAAACAAACACAACCATCGGTTAATGAGGAGTGCTCTGCAGAGAATTAAGATAAAGCAGTCTTTTAAGCCAGATGTGGTGACACCCCTGTAACCCTAGCACTCTGGGAGGCCAAGGTGGTGGATCTCCTGAGCTTAGGAGACCAGCTGAGCTATAGTGAGAACCTATCTCTACTAAAAATAGAAAAACCAGCTGGGCATTGTGGTGGGTGCCTGTAGTCCCAACCACTAGGCAGGCCAAGGCAAGTGTCACTTTAATTTATCTTATTCAGCAAAAATCAGAAAAGTGCCAATCACAAATCTAGAATACCGGTGACCTCTATGGTGTGGAGAGGAGTAGGGGTTTGGGGAAGACTAGGGGTCACTTTAATTTCACTGTGATGCTTGATGTTGTAAGCCCAGCTATTTTTCTGTTTTGCAGTTCGGCTGAGGCCAAGTTTGAACCCGCCACCTTCAGTATATGGGACTGGCGCCCTACTCGCTGAGCCACAGGCGCCGCCCAGGAGGCTTGCTTTTATCAACTCAGGCATTTATTCAATTTACTGGGTACTTACTATGTGTGCTGGACACACACCAGTGAACAAAACAGGCACAAAATCCCTACCCTCATCAAGATTATTGCATCTTAGAAGAGTGGACAATAAAGAGATAAACTCACAAAATATATTGGAGATCAGATGGTGATAAATGCTATTGAGGGAAATCAAGAAGAGGGCAGACGGAAGATATTACCACTTTAAAGAGGTGAGGGACGATATCACTGAAAGTGTGACATTGGTGATAGTGGGGAAAAGATAAAGGGAAGGGAGAATTGTGTAGGCCCTTGCAGGACTCTGACTGTCACTGAGGTAGCTGGAAAGTCATAGAAACTCTTAATTAGGACACTAATATGATCTTTTGTTTAGTTTAGAGATGGGGTCTCACTACGTTGCCCAGGCTAATCTTGAACTCCAGGCCTCAAGTGATCTTCCCTTCAGCCTCTCTAAGTGCTAGGACTACAGCCACCATGCTTGACCCTTACTTTTGTTTTAAAAGAATTCCTCTGGGGAGGTAGCAGGGTCCAGTGGTTTAAAAGGATTCCTCTGCCTGCTACATGTGGAGGAAAGGGAAGGGATCCAAGGCAGAAAGTGAAAGATAAGTTAGCAGGTTATTACCAGCCCCAGTGGAGAAATGGTGATGGTAACTTGAACCAGGTAATAGCCATGGAGGTGATAGATAAGAGATTTGTTGATGGACTGGTTGGATCTGGGGATGTGACAGAAAAAGGGAAATCAAAGATATCTCCAACATTTTTGGCCTGAGAAACTGGAATAATGGGGTTGTCATTTTTTTTTTTTTTTTTTTTTTGCAGTTTTTGGCTGGGGCCAGGTTTGAACCCACCACCTCCAGCATATGGAGCCGGCGCCATACTTGTT
>CAUYRH010084300.1:0-28233 GCA_963574655.1 Perodicticus potto
TGCAAAGATTCTCTCTCTTCTCAAAGCTGCAGATACTGGTGCAGACATGGAGAGAGAGGAACACTTTTACTCTGTAGGTGGGACTGGAAACTGATACAGCCTCTTTGGAAAAAAATATGGAGAATCCTCAAAGAACTCAAAGGAGACCTTCCATTTGATCCTGCAATCCATGACTAGGTATCTACCCAGAAGAAAAAAATCGTTTTACTATAAGGACATTTGCACTCGAATATTTATTGCAGCTCAATTTATAACTGCCAAGATGTGGAACCAACTGAAGTGCCCATCAACCAATGAATAGATTAATAAACTGTGGTATCTGTATACCACGGAACACTATTCAGCCATAAAAAAGATGACAGACCTTACATCTTTTGTATTAACCTAGATGAAGTGGAAGAACATTCTATTTAGGCTTGGCACCTGTCGCTGAAACGGCTAAGGCGCCAGCCACGTACACCTGAGCTGGAGGGTTCGAATCCAGCCTGGGCCCACCAAACAACAATGACAGCTGCAACCAAAAAAATAGCCGGGCGTTGTGGCAGGCGCCTGTAGTCCCAGCTACTTGGGAGGCAGAGGCAACAGAGTTGCTTAAGCCCAGGAGTTGGAGGTTGCTGTGAGCTGTGATGCCACAGCACTCTATCCAGGGTGACAGCTTGAGGCTCTGTCTCAAAAAGAAAAAGAAAAAGAACATTCTACTTAAGAAAGTGTCATAAGAATGAAAAAGCAAGTATCCAGTGTACTCAATACTGATATGAAACCAGTGTAGACAAACCATTACATACCCACACAAGAGAAAAACACAATTAAACTCAAGTTAGGGGCAGGGGGGAAAAAGGAATCTGTGTGCTGTCACCTAACAGGCACAATGTAAGGGTACGTGGCACACCTCCTGGGGGAGGGGCATAACTACAACTTGGACTTTACCTAACAAAGGCAAATAACGTAACCTAATCGTTTGTTCCCTCATACTAAACTGAAATTAAAAAAAAAAAAAAAAAAAAAAAAAGCTTTGGCTCGGTGCCTGTGGCTCAACGGGCTAAGGTGCCAGCCACGTACACCTCAGCTGGCGGGTTCGAATCCAGCCCGGGTCGCCAAAAAAAAAAAAAAACAATGACGGCTGCAACCAAAAAAAAATGGCCAGGCGTTGTGGCGGACGCCTGTAGTCCCAGCCACTTGGGAGGCGGAGGCAAGAGACTCGCTTGAGCCCAGGAATTGGAGGTTGCTGTGAGGTGTGATGCCAGGGCACTCTATCCAGGGTAACAGCTTGAGGCTCTGTCTCAAAAAAAAAATAAAATAAAATAAAAATAAGCTTTTCTGGCCTTCCATGGGAGAAGGGCACATCAGTCACATTGTGTTGTTAAATTTTAGAGGCCTGAACATGAGGAAGCAGGTACTAGATAAGCTGATTAAACTTCTTACCAGAAGGACTCTGGGTGGGAGGGGTGGGGAGACTAGGATTTTGTTTTGTGTTGTTGGTGTTTTTCTGCTCCCAGAATAGAATGATACATTGGTTACAATGGCAGAGGCAACTACAAAGATGATCAGGAACATCCATCTAAAAATTGGGTGAGAGGCCACCTTAGCAAGAGCATGATCCCATCTCTTCTAAATATAGAAAAACTAGCTGGCATTGTGTCCGGTGCCTGTAGTCCCAGCTACTCAGGAGACTGAGGCAAAAGGACCACTTGAGCCCAAGAGTTTGATGTTGCTGTGAGCAATGATGCCACAACACTCTACCTAGGGTGACAGAGTGAGACTCTGACTCAAAAAAAAAAAAAAAAAAAGAAAGAAAGAAAATTGGTCAAGGAAGGGAGAAAAGGAAGCGGAAGCCAGTGGAATGGAGTATGGCCATATTTCCTAGTAGCTACATAGTAGAGGGAAGGAAATGTTGATTAAGGCTAATGGTTACCCAGGGGGCAAACTTTGGGAGCACTATCATTCTCTTGCTGTAGTCATTTTATTTATTGTTTTCTTAGGACCTTCCTGAAATGTTAAGAAAGTATCTTATGAAGATAAACATGTGGACTGAACATCTTAAGAAAGGAAAAAAGAAACCACTGGGAAGTGTTTGAAAGGTCAAATTAGTCTCCGAACAAAACATGCTCTCTCCTCTACCTCATATTAGCTCTGTGACTTTGGTTCAGCCACTTAACAACCTCTTTGAGTTCTTTTTTTTTTTTTTTTTAAACTCTGGTTTATGAAGTCCCTACATCATGGTCATCTATAGTTTTTTTTTTTTTTAATTGAGACAGTGGTTCACTTTGTCACCCTTGGTAGAGTGCCATGGCGTCATAGCACTCACAGCACCCTCAAAACTCTTGGGCTCAAGCAATTCTCTTGCCTCAGGCTCCCTAGTAACTGGGATTACAGGCACTGCCACAGCGCCCAGCTATTTTTGTTTGTTTGTTTCGCAGGCCTGGGCTGGGTTTGAACCCACCAGCCTGGGAACATGTGTCCAGTGCCCTAACCCCTGAGCTATGTGCACCCCATCTATAGATGTTTTTAAACATCTATAAAGAGAACTTGCTGGGCATGGTGGCTCACACCTATAATCCTAGCACTCTGGGAGGCCAAGACAGGTGGATTGCTTGAGCTCATGAGTTCGAAACCAACCTGAGCCAGAATGAGACCCTATCTCTACTAAGAAAATGAAAAACTGAGGTAAGAGAATCACTTGAGCCCCAGAGTCTGAGGTTGCTGTAAGCTATGATGCCATGGCACTCTACCAAGGGTGACAAAGTGAGACTATGCTCAAAAAACAAATAAATAAATAAATAAAAATAAAGAGAACTCATCTAGACCTAATAAATGAGAATTCTGAAAATGGAATCTTAAAATCTGCATTTTTAAGTGTCTCCCCAGTGATCCTTATACAAGCCAAACTTTAAAATCTCTGGTACACAACATTCACTATTTTAACAGGTATAACTGTTTTAGTGCCTGTAATGTCCATTTTACTACAGCACCTACATACCAAATAGAGAACAGTGTTGTCTTTTGTGAAATGCCCAAGACGAACACCTAGTGAAAATATCTCTTCCTGAGCATGGCAAGTCAATAGCTTACACAAAGATGTGCTATGTTTAAAGAACCGAAGAGCTACCCAACTCTTTGTGTTTTCTATTTTCACATTTGTAAAATGGAGACAGTAATACCCATCTTTCCTAACTCACAGGAGCATCCTGAAGACCAGATAAGATAATATATAGTAAAGCACTATGCAAATGTTTGCTGTCATCCTATGGGTTACGACCATGAGGAAGAGAAGCAACTAAAGAAATAGGTCTTTGTCCTTGTTCCCTCCTTTATTCCAGGCTCACCTGCGACTTTGAGGGCACTCTGGGCTGTGTGAGTGATGGGGGAGGTGACAGCCACTGGTGGGGTCTTGCCCTTCTTCAGGGACCCAGGGTGTCCCAGGCTGATGGGCTTTTTCAGTTCTCCACCCTTAGATGAATCATCACAGCTCTCAGGCCGCTCTCTCCGCCACTTAGAAGTCCCAGGTTCCATCTTCAGGCTACCACTGTCGTACTCTAGTTTTTTGGGAGCCTTTTCCTCCGATTCACTAAACCAGCTGAGCCCACTTTCTGCCAGAGATCGCTTCTCTGAGTCCGTGCGTAGCTAAAGAGAAGAGAAAGGGGCAGAGTAAGACACTCACGTGGGGATGGGAAATGGACAGCTGTAGGGATTTATTTTGGTTAGTCGGTGGCTCTGCTCATGCCAGAGTATTAAGTCAACCCAAGGTTCTACACTCAGGGTTCCAGACAGCAGCCATCGTATCTATCTCTTGGTTTCTTTTTCTTCTCTAGTTGGAAGAGTTCTTACATGTGTCACTCCAGATTGGTGTGGGCACTAAGTTTAGACACAAAGACAACATCTAACATCTTGGGTAACTGTTTGATAGCTGTTTAGTGTTTGTGTTTAGTTTTGGTTTTGCCAGCTCTAAAAGAACTTGGCCAGAAGCCTACGAGAGCCAATCCTGTGAAGCTGCCCTGTGGTTCAGCTTGAGGTGGTGGCCTGGCTGCGTGCAAACTCACGTACCACTATTGTAGAGTTTCTGCGAGAAGCAGTGGGAGTAGTTGGGAGGGAGTTGAGTGAGGAGCTGGCATTGAATTCTTCCGAGCTGAGGTTGTCCGAGGCATCACTGAGCCCACTGCTGATGGAGCTGCTCTCATCCCAGCTACAGGTCAAGAGAGATAAAGATTAGCAGTTAAAACGGAAGCCAAGGCAAAGAATACATTTTGCATATTGAGGAAGAATGGCTCTACATCAGAACCCAGACTGGCCAAAAGGAGAATGCTTGAGGGTTCGTTCTGCATTTGCCAGTATTTCAAAGCATGACTTAAACTTCCTTATAATTTGGTGATGTTCTTTTATAAAAGGAAGAGATTCTACCTTAATCTAGCAAGAGAAGGTGTTCTATATCCTTAACAGAAAGGTATATTATAAAAACAGGGTAATTTTTGGATCAACCTAATTATACAAACCAATTGCTTCTCTTACAATTTTTAAAATTACCATATGTTTGTGAGAATCAACCATGTTGTTGTTTGTATCATTTTTTTTTTAAAAGACAAAGTCTCACTTTATTGCCTTTGGTAGAGTGCTATGTCGTCAGAGCTCACAGCAACCTCCAAATCCTGGGCTTAAGCAGTTCTCTTGCCTCAGCCTGCCAAGTAGCTGGGACAGCAGGCGCCCACCACAATGCCTGGCTATTTTTTGGTTGTAGTTGTCATTGCTGTTTGGTGGGCCCAGGCTGGATTCGAACCCGCTAGCTCAGGTGATGTGGCTGGCGCCTTAGCCACTTGAGCTACAGGCACTGAGCCATGTTTGTTCATTCTTTTTTTTTTTTTTTTTTTTTTTTGATACAGAGCCTCAAGCTGTCGCCCGTGGTAGAGTGCTATGGCATTACAGCTCACAGCAACCTCTCTAATTCCTGGACTCAAGCGAGTCTCCTGCCTCCGCCTCCCAAGTAGCTGGGACCACAGGCACCCGCCACAATGCCCGGCCATTTTTTTTTTTTTTTGGTTGCAGCCGTCATTGTTGCTTGGCAGGCCCGGGCTGGATTCGAACCCGCCAGCTCAGGTGTACATGGCTGGCGCCCCAGCCCGTTGAGCCACAGGCGCCGAGCCATGTTTGTTCGTTCTTAAAATTACCGTATGTTTGCTCATTTTTAGGTGTGTCTAAAGGTATTCCTCCTCCTTCCTAAAAATTTCCATAGCTAGTAACAAGGCCCAGACAAAAATTTCTTTTCTAGAAGCCTTTAGACTTACCATTTCTCATTGCTCTCCTGTTTATATAGGGATCATGTCCTGCTTTTCAACAGCATGTATTGCTCTTCTGGTAAATTAACCAAATGTAAGGTACTATGGCCACGCAGAGAGACCAGATTTATGCTGAATGGTTTCATTTCTCTGTCAATTGCTTGGAACAACACATTTGGGGTACCAGGGAGAGACTGTCGACAAACATCTGTATCTGTACACCTCTGCATCTGAGAACCCTCGTTCAGGTACCAAGTGAACTTACATTTCTTTGTAGCTTGGGCTTTACAATATTCCCTTGGCTATTCATTTTTGGGTTTAACAAGTTTCATAGTCAGAAAGCTTATTCTTAACATAGGAACTAGATAGCCTTCTCTACCATTTATGCTAATTTTTTCTTGTTCTATCCTTGTTTGCTATTCACGTGTTTCTTTTTGATCACGTTGTTTTCCAATCTCAAATTCTGTCTCCTATCACCTTTCTTCAAAGGTCTTATTTTCCAAGTCTTTCACAATTTCTTCTGGACCCTAAATAGTCCTTCAGACTTACTCAAGTTTTAGAGCCTAAACCTGAACACAGAAGTTCAGTGAGACTGCTATAAAAGAGTATCTGTACCTGCAGGGCTTAATCTCCAAATCATTGCGTTTGTATTCACAGTGGGTTTGTTTATCAGCTTCGCTTGTGTGCAAGGACTAAAGAGGCTTGACGAGTTTTCTTGGTGAATTAGCTGGTATCTGGAAAATTTTTCCTTTTTGATTTATTTTGAGTTTCATATAATGGAACAAAAATCAGACGTTCAAGTCATCTAAGTGCTTGGCCCAGATCTCAGCTGGCCTCCCTCTAATTCATGTGCTGGGAATAGGCAAGTGGGTGGTTTGGACATTTGGCCTTGTTGCTGTGTTGTGATTTATCCAAATATATTGAGAAAGAGCAAAGAACACATGGGGATTAGAACACACTACAGAGTTACTTAAATTTTATTACTATGAAATACAGCCATTATTCAATGACAACCAACCTTTTCCTCCTTCCCCCTCCTGACATATATTAAACCTCACGTTTATCCTGGGCTAAGATATTTAGTTTATAGGTAAAGAATACTGAGGAAAAAAAAAATCACTGCTGTTTTTATGATCCTATCAGCTCTTCTGGATCAAGATCAGATCTCTGGCAAGCAAGCAAACAAACTATTCATAGCGGGTTCTCTAGGTCAAAGACAGAGGAAGCCTGCAGCACTCAATCTTTCATCTGAGATTAATTATTGGTAATCAAAGTCTTGGAGCAAAGAAAGCTCTATGGAATGGCCCTTGCAGAAGGAGGACTGCTGCAGTCCACAAATCCAAAAGAAACCTTTCTTTGCCCTATATTTATGAAAAGCCTAACACTGAAATGGGAGTTGGGGGGAAGCTTATTTTCTAAGAGGGAATTTAGGTGCTCCTTGCCCAAAAGACATTCTTTCCCAAGCTCTTTTCCTATAGTAAGAAAGTATAAGCCTAAATTTACTAGAGATGGTTGGGTAGAGGACATAAAGATTTTTTTTTTTGAGAGAGATTCTCACTTGGTCACCCTTGGTAGAGTGCTGTGGCATCTTACCTCACAGCAACCTCAAACTCTTGGGTTCAAATGATTCTCTTAACTCCACCTCCCTCACCAAATTATAAGGAAATTTAAGTCACTCTTTGAAATACTAGCAAATTCATGACGAACCCCTAGCAGCTGGGACTACAGGCGCCTGCCACAGTGCCCAGCTATTTTTTAGAAATGGGGTCTTTCTCTTGCTCAGGTTGGTCTTGAACTTGTGAGCTCAGGCAGTCCACCCAAGTGCTGGGATTACAAGTGAACCACTGCGCCTGGCCAACATAAAGATTTCTTAGTAAAAGTTGAGTTGGGGACCTTACTGTACCCTCTGAATCTAGAAGCTCATAACCTTCAGTTCTGGGAAATTTTCTCAAATTATTAGCAAGTTCTGAACAAAAGGAAAATTTTGTTGTCATTGGAGATGCTCCATTGGAGAAGGCACATTTTCTTTTTTCAAAAAAATTACAAAGTAGTACATGCTATAGTGAAGACTCAAATATTACATAAAAATATGAAGTAAAAAGGAAAGACAACCCTTTTTGGCTTTCCTACTTTTACTTTTAAAAGGTAACCACTGTTAACAGTTTCTTGTGCTTCCTTCAAAAATATCCCTATGCATAATCTCTGTCTGCCGGCCATTTGCTCTCTGCATCTGCTGAATAGCTGACATCATGGAATCACACCTCATCATACTGAAGATTCTCTTTTTTCTTTTAAATTGCAGGTTAATATGAGGGTACCATCAAGTAGGTTACAACGTTGGCATTTGTTAGGTAGAGTCCCTGTTGTATGTGTGTCCTGTGCCCAGATGTGCCATATACCTTCTTGCATTGTGCCCATTAGGTGAGAGCACACCAATCCCCTCCCTCTCTTCTCTTCTTCCTTCTCCCTCCTCCCAATGTGAACTGAATTGAGTTTGTCTCTTGTGTGGGTGCGTATTAATTTGTCTAATGGCTTCATGTTAGAATCGAGTATATTGGATAGTTGTTTTTCAATTCTTTTTCTTTTTTCTTTTTTTTTTTTGAGACAGAGCCTCAAGCTGTCACCCTTGATAGAGCGCCGTGGCATCACAGCTCACAGCAACCTCCAATTCCTGAGCTCAAGCGAGTCTCCTGCCTCCGCCTCCCAAGTAGCTGGGACTACAGGCGCGCGCCACAATGCCCAGCCATTTTTTGGTTGCAGCAGTCATTGTTGTTTGGCGGGCCCAGGCTGGATTTGAACCTGCCAGCTCGTGTACGTGGCTGGCGCCTTAGCCCGTTGAGCCACAGTCACTGAGCCGTGGATAGATGTTTTTCAATTCTTTTTTTTTTTTTTTTTGAGACAGAGCCTCAAGCTGTCACCCTGGAGAGTGCGGTGGCATCACAGCTCACAGCAACCTCCAATTCCTGGGCTCAAGCAAGTCTCCTGTCTCTGCCTCCTAAGCAGCTGGGACTATAGGCGCCCGCCACAATGCCCGGCCATTTTTTGGTTGCAGCTGTCGTTGTTTGGCAGGCCCAGGCTGGATTCGAACCTGCCAGCTCAGGTGTGTGTGATTGGCGCCTTAGCCCTTCGAGCCACAGGCGCTGAGCCTGTTTTTCAATTCTTGTGATAATCTACAAAGAAGAATGTGTTTCAACTCTATTCAGGTTAATATAAAAGATGTAAAGTCTCTATCTTTTTACGGCTGAATAGTATTCCATGATATACCTATGCAACAGTTTATTAATCCATTCCCAGGCTGGTGAGCATTCAGGTTGTTTCCCCATCTTGGCAATTATAAACTGACTTGTGATAAACAATCCTTAAGATAAAACGATTTATTTCTTTATCCTTTAAGATAAAACGATTTATTTCTTCTAGGTAGATGCCTAGTAATGGGATTGCAGGATCAAATGAAAGGGTTATTTTGAGTTCTCTGAAGATTCTCTTTACCTAATTTAAAGTGGAAACTCAGTCTTCCTCTTTGCTGGTTTACTCTCTTGTTTTAGTGAAGTGTCTTTTCCAGCAGGTTCCTGGAAAAGGATGTTTTGGAAGTAAATTTTTTTTTTTTTGAGACAGAGTCTATGTCACCCTTGGTAGAGTGCAGTGACACCACAGCTCACAGCAAGGTCAAACAGTTCTCTTAAGCAATTCTCTTGCCTCAGCCTCCCGAGTAGCTGGGACTACAGGCGCCCACCACAACACTCAGTTATTTTTTGTTGCAGTTGTCATTGTTGTTTAGCTGGCCTGGGCCGGGTTCAAACCTGCCAGCCTCCGTGTATGCGGCTGGCACCATAACCACTGTGCTACGGGCGCCAAGGTTGGAAGTAAACTTTGTATGATATTGTATGTCATAAAATGTCTTTATCTTTACATTTGAAATTTGGTCTAGCTGTAGAATTCCAAGCTGAAATAATCTTTCAGAATCTAAAGGCATTATCCCATTGTCTAGCTTCTATTGTTGCCACTCTGACTCTTTGTCCTTAGAATGTGACCTGTTTCTTTGTTTCCTCACTGGAACGTTTAGCATCTTCTTGGTGTTCTGAAATATTATTGATGTGCCTTAGTGTGGGCCTATTTTTGTCCATTGTGTTAGGTACCTTACTGGACCCTCTGAATCTAGAAACATATGACCTTCATTTCTGGAATATTTTCTCAAATTATTATTATTAATTTTTTTTTGAGACAGTCTCACTTTGTCATCCCCGTTAGAGTGCCATGGCATCTTAGCTCACAGCACCTCAAACTCCTTGGGCTCTAACGATTCTCTTGCCTCAACCTCCCAAGGGGACTACAGGCACCCGCCACAATACCTGGCTTTTTTAGAGATGAGGTCTCACTCTGGCTCAGGCTGGTCTCGAACCTGTGAGCTCAGGCAATCCACCTGCCTCAGACTCCCAGAGTGCTGGTATTACAGGCATGAGCCACCTCAACCAGTCCTCAAATCATTATTATTATTATTATTTTTTTAATAGTTCATTTTATTAAAGAAGTTTTTTAAGTCAGACCATTGCATTGGTTTGTTTGGGGTAACCATTCCTTCCCATTGTCTCAAAGCCTGGCACCAGGTGCCTGAACATTCCCTTTTAGGTATAACACAGCATGGGAATGAAAGGGAAAGGATAGACCCTTGCATGTTAGGAAAGCTGTGTTAATGTTTCAAACACGTCTTGGTTTAAGTGGAGCACCAGGGTTAAGTTGTTCCCACATACCACCCCCTTCCTCACCACATCTCCCCACCAGTTTCTGTCTGCCTTTTCCACCAATCAAACCTGAGGTGAAATTATTTTTTTTTTTGATGATTTTCTCCTCTTGATTTTTCAGTTCTCTCTTCTAGAATGGCTGTTATTCAGATAATAGATTATTAAGCTGATTTTTCTCTCTTATTTTCTACCATTTTGTTGTTGTTGTTGCAGTTTGGCTGGGGCCAAGTTGCCACCCTTGGTATATGGGGCCAGCACCCTACTCACTGAGCCACACTTTTTGGGCAGTAGCCTCAATTTTATCTTCCATCCCTTCTATTAAGTTTTTCATTTCTTCTTTCATAGTTTTTATTTCCAAGAGTTCTATTCCTTTTTAAAAATACCGTATGACTCTATCTTTCAAGGATGCAATTTCCTCTGTCAATAAGTCTTCCCTATAGAGAGGTACAATTAGACTGATTTACTTAAGTTTTTTCTTGTGGGTTGGTCAGATTTCCTGACTCCAGCTCCAAGTGTGCAAGTTTGTAAAGTTTATCAAGTAACAAGTCAGAGTGTTACAAAGCATCTTGTTTTTTGGTTTTTTTTTTTTCAAGATAGCAGAGAAAATGGAAGGCAGTTTAAATATGGTAGCAAAAAGAAGGGCTCAGAGTTATGGAGGGCTACTATGGTTTGGCAAAAAGGAATTTCTCTGTTCACTCTAAGCGGGATGCTGCTATCTCTCTCCTATTTCTCTTTAAATTTATTTCTCACACAGATCTCAGTTAGAGAAAACAGAGCTGGGCAGTAATAAGCTAAGCCTAAACTCCCCAGAGAACACAGCAACCTTGTTATCTTCCTATCATCAAATCTATTTATAAATCCAAACCACCACTGATAGGCATCTGAAGTATAAGAGAAGGTGTGTAGGGTGGGCGCAGTGGCTCACACCTATAATCCTGGCACGCTGAGAGGCTGAGGCCAGTGAATTGCTTGAGCTCAGGAGTTTGAGACCAGCCTGAGCAAGAGTGAGACCCCATCTCTACTAAAAATAGAAAAACTAGCTGGGTGTTGTGGCAAGTGCCTATAGTTCCAGCTACTTCAGAGGCTGAGGCAAGAGGATTGGTCAAGCACAAGAATTTGGGGTTGCTGTGAGCTACAACACTCTACCCAGGCACAGAGTGAGACTCTGTCACAAAAGGAAAAAAAGAGAGAGGGGCTCGGCGCCTGTAGCACAGTGGTTATGGCTCTGGCCACATGTACCAAGGCTGGCGGGTTCAATCCTAGCCCAGACCAGCTAAGCAACAATGACAACTCCAACAAAAAAATAGCCAGGCGTTGTGGCAGGAGCCTGTAGTCCCAGCTACTGGGAGGCTGAAGCAAGAGAATTGCTTAAGCCCAAGAGTTTGAGGTTGCTGTGAGCTGTGACACCATGGCACTCTACCGAGGTGACATGGTGAGACTCTGTCTCAAAAAAATAAAAAAGAGAGAGAAGCTGTATAAAAGTTTTCATTCTGAGACAGTTCTAATTGAGAACAATGACACTATCATTTTTATCTACCCTCAGCTAGAAGAAGAAATGAGTGTGAATAAGCTTATGAGAGATTAAGGCAGATATAAACAGGACAACGAATATGAAGGCCCTTGTCAACAGATAATTTGTAGAGTGCTAGAACAGAACAGAGGTAAATTAAAATTTTTCTTCACAAGACATTCATTATCTCATTTACTGTTCTCCTCCTAGCTCCCAGTCCACCCTTCAAAAGTTACACCTTTCAGGCGGTGCCTGTGGCTCAGTGAGTAGGGCGCCGGCCCCATATACTGAGGGTGGCGGGTTCAAACCCGGGCCCCGGCCAAACTGCAACAAAAAATAGCCAGGCCTTGTGGCAGGCGCCTGTAGTCCCAGCTACTCAGGAGGCTGAGGCAGGAGAATCGCCTAAGCCCAGAAGCTGGAGGTTGCTGTGAGCTGTGACGCCACAGCATTCTACCGAGGGCGACAAAGTGAGACTCTGTCTCTTAAATTTCGACAATTTGTGTCCTAGTACATGGTGCGGGGTGGTGGATGGGGAGGGCAAAGAAAGGGAAGGAGGGAGGGTGGAAGGGGACACCTTTTGGGGGCAGGACACAATTATAAGAGGGACCTTATCTAACCAATGCAATCAATGTAACCTGGTTCTTTGTACCCTCAGTGAATCCCCAACCAAAAAAAAAAAAAAAGTTACACCTTTCATTCCCTATTTCCACTAAAAAAAGCATCATTTTCTTATTTTCCTGTTGCTCTTTCAAAAACTTAGGCATACCTGTCTTCAACTCTTTTTCACCTCCCTCATCAAGATTATAAAACATCACTGACTGTATTACTCACCTCTTATCTCTACCTCTTCCTTTCAATTTCCCTACCTTTGCTATGACTCAGAGCCAAAAGTCCTCTTGCTTGAACTACTGTGAAAGTCGTCTTAGTCGCTTCACTCTGAATAGACTCTTCCTCTCTCTAACACACGCTGACCATGATCAGAGATCAGAAGCCTAATCACTTCAAAGTGTAGCACATAGCAAAACATTTTATCAGCTCTTCGCTGCGGATAGAATAATATAAAATTTCTCAGCTCATAGTGGGCAGTGAAAAAGAAATTTAAAAATTAAAAATAAATAATAAAATTGAAATTCTAGATCCCATTCATTGATCAAGACTATCCACGAGCCATCATCAACATAGTGTAGCAGTTAAGAGCACAGATGTTGGAGCCAGATTACTTCAATATAAGTCCTATTAAATCTGCCTAGGATTCAATTCCATTTCAACTGGGCAAACCTTCCTTGAGCTTCCAATATTTATAAGGTACAGTGTCAGTTGCTATAGGCCTTCAAAAGTGAGTGGCTATCCGTAGTAAGTTTATAACCTAAGGGTGGAGAAGGATGTATACATGAAATAAATACCACGACAGAGATATAGACAACATAGATAAAGAAATACAGGAGTGATTTAATCTCTAACAAAATCCAGAAGTATGACCTTGCCATGTTAGAATCCTGGTAAACATGATGCTTATCCCCTTTGCTCCACTGCCATTCCATTCCTACTTCCCATGTCCCCCAGGATTACTAGTGGATAACCAGTTCTCTTGACTAATCTCCTTTTGGAAATACGGGCCTGCATGAGGAGCCAGTCCTCTCATCTCTATGCAGTGATCTGTGTGCTGCTGAGGATCCTGGAGCCTTGGCATTACAGAGATTTGACATCAATGGACAGAGCCCTATATATGTCACATAGGCATTTTCCATTTCTAGATCAAATACTAAGTCTTCCATGATCTTCTTGCCAGAAGAAATCTCACTCTCTTCTATGTTTGTTTGTTTGTTTTTAAGATAGGGTCTCACTCTGCTGCCCAGGCTAGAGTGCTGTGGCCTCAGCCTAGCTCACGGCATCCTCAAACTCCTGGGTTCAAGTGATGCTCCTGCCTCAACCTCCCAAGTAGCTGGGACTACCGGCACCTGCCACAATGCCTGGTTAATTTTTCTATTTTTAGTAGAGATGAGGTCTCACTTTTGCTCAGGTTGGTCTCAAACTCTGGAGTTTAAGCGATTCTCCTGCCTCAGCCTCCCAGAGTGCTAAGATTACAGGCGTGAGCCACTGCACCCAGCCTCTTTTATGATTTTTAAAGACTTATCGGTACCTCTATTAGAGTGTTCTCCCTTAACATAGTGAACGTCATACATCTTCTCACTAAATTATATTTCCCTGAGAGAATTGAGTCTCATGTTTCTTTGTACCTCTCACATATCTTGTAAATAGTGGGCACTCAATTGTGGACTTGAGATCCTGGCTTATATGAAAACAGGAATGCACAACTTTAGAAAAGAGGTTATGATTTATGTATTGTCCAAGAATAACTAGTAATTTGTTTCCAAATGTAATGTTTGCTTGGGGTGGTGGGAGGGCAGGATTTATAAATATTCTTTTTAAAACCTTCAGTTCTATCCAGGCACAGTGGCTCACATCTATAATCCTAGCACTCTGGGAGGTTAAGGCAGGTGGATTCCCTGCGTTCAGTAGCTTGAGACCAGCCTGGGCAAGAGCCAGACCCTATCTCTTCTAAAAATAGAAAAACTAGCCGGGCGTTTTGGCAGGCACCTGTTGTTCCAGCTACTCAGGAGGCTGGGGCAAGAGGAGCTCTTGATCATAAGAGTTTGAGGTTGGTGTGAACTATGATGACGCCATGACACTCTACCAGGGTGACTGAGTAAGACTGTCTAAATAAATAAATAAAACCTTTAGTTCTTTGCTGAAATTTCCCATCTATACAAGCATATAATTTGCCTTTTCTATTAGATCCTTAAAATGTATTTATAAAAAGGATTTTATAATCTTTGTCTGCTAATTTTAATATCTGGGTCATCTGTAGGTCTGCTTCTATTGACTCCCCCCCCCCAGTCATATTTTTTCTGCTTCATCCTGAGTCTTGTAACTTTTTATTATAAGCTAGATGCTGTGTGTAAGACTGGTAATATGTATAACCCACAATAGGACATGCCCCTTTCTCTGTTAGGCTGCTAGAATTGAGAGCTGAGTCAGCCTAACCTGTTGTAAAGCCAGTGTGGGCTTTGTTGTAGGTTTGGTTAAAGTCATTTCACTGAATGTTTTGAGAGCAAGATAAGGACTGCCCTTCCTGCAGGACTTAGGATCTGAGGATAGTGAGACTCCAGAGGTCTCTCTCTATGCCATCCAGCCCAGACACCAGCTTTGGGCTTCTGTGGAGTTCTCTTTGTTCTTGGTGGGCCACTTCTACATATGCAGTGAAGGGTTTTTATGCTTTGAAGGTGTCTTTCTCTACCTTCGTGCCCTGATCTCAGACTTCACTGTACCATACTGCTGCTGTGTACTCAATGATAGCTCTGTGCATGTTGGGAAAGTGGAGATATTTTCCCCAGCTTTCAGCCCAGCCCTCAAGTCTTCAGCTCCCTGCTACTATGTCAGTGTTTTTCAACTGGTGTGCCATGAAAATTTTTAAAGATCATTAATTATTTTTGGAAAGAAGTCCAAAACACAGTAAGTATGCTCTTTTTTAAACTCTTTTTAAAAAATCAACATAATTTGGGTGTGCCACAAAAGTTCAACTATAGATTTAAGTGTGTTGTTAGATAAAAAGGTTGAAAATCATTGTACTATGTATTCTGTGAAGGCCTCCTGGGAAAGGTTTAGGGATGGTTCGGTACTTATTTCTCTGTAGTTAGACCTCCTTATGGCTGTCTCACATGCAGCCTTCTGAAGTTTGCATGAAGTTCAGTTTATTTCTCCCTATCATTTATGGTGGGCTTGCTTCTCCCCTTGCCATACCCTTGAGATAAAAACAGCCATGCATTCCATCTGTCCTAGGAATGGTTCATCCCTTTCTGGAATTTAATTTAATTAGAACACTTTGCATCCTTAGATATCTATTTTGTAAGTTATAATGTTCATCCAACTTAGTCTTATTGTTTGGGTGAGGGTGACAGTGTATTGGACACTGTACTATTTCCCTTCAATAAATTAGCCCCTTGAATGCCCTTAGAATAAATACAGTCCTTCATCTAGGGCTGTCATGAATGGCAACTGATTCCTCCTCTTGTTTTCGCTCCCACTTCCTAGCACTGATAACACAGTCTAAGGAACACTCTAGTGCACCATCTCCTCTGTGGGATGAAAAGAGGGACTGTGAGGAGTCCAGCTTCACTGAACACTGATCTGTTTGTGTCTGTGCAGACACGTGGCAATGCATGGGGCAGGGAACACTCCTCCCTCTGGGAAAAGCACCAACACTAACGTAGCCCTTGGCTAGGACTGCCACCCCTCCCAGACTTCTCTCACATTGTCTGCTCCCCACATTTTAGGCCCTGCTATTCCTTGGAACTTGAATGGCCAAGGGAGCCTGCAGGCAGCCAGAGGGCTAAGGGTGTGGGCTAACTAACTGGACGGGTGGACTGGCTTATGACTGCATAGGAAAATATCCTTATTCCTTCTATTTGCATGGTTCTCAAAAGTCAGACTTGAATGCTGAATTGGTTCTCCTTCTATCCAGAATATATATGCCTGGTGAATTGGTAACCAAGCTTTTCTGACTATTTACTACTGGATGGATAAGAGCTGTGTACACAGAACCTTACTTTTTCTTCTGAGAGTGGAGAAATACTGAAGTATAATAGGCTGGGGGTTTTTTTGTTTTTTTTTTTGCTTTTTTTGAGACAGAGCCTCAAGCTGTCACCCTGGGTAGAGTGCTGTGGCATCACAGCTCACAGCAACCTCCAATTCCTGGGCTCAAGCGAGTCTCTTGCCTCCGCCTCCCAAGTAGCTGGGACTACAGGCGCCTGCCACAATGCCCGGACATTTTTTGGTTGCAGCCATCATTGTTGTTTGGCGGGCCCGGGCTAGATTCGAACCTGCCAGCTCAGGTGTACATGGCTGGCGCCTTAGCCCATTGAGCCACAGGCGCTGAGCCTATTATCTGGATTTTTGATATATTACTGCTTCTATTCAGGCCTTCGATATAAATATCCTTCTCTATATTACTTTTTTTCATTGTGCAAGTCAGATTGTTTTTAGGTTAGTTTCCTCAGTTGCTCAGTTGTAAATTTAGGATACTACTTACCTCCCATGAATAGTCAAAAGAATTATATAAGAAAATGTATACAGATCACATAAATCACAATGCTTGACATAGAATAGTTATAGTTAGCTTCAGATAGTTAATAGTTTTTAGTGGACAATTTCTGTTTAATGATCCAAAATCAGTCATTTTACATTATTCAGTAAACAAGTATTATTATTATTGAATGTGGAAAGATTTATGTAGCTTACAATGAAAGTTTACATGTATTATATTGTTGCTGTCATGTATGAGTAGTGAGGTTGAAATCCTGTTATTATTAATATAGGGAAATGTCAAATGTGTAGTTTTGTAGTAAGCTCCCTGCTCTCAAAGGAGCTTCTTAAAGTGTACCATTAACAAAAGGGGATGCTTACAATTTTGCTGTGCTTACACTCTGCTATTAGAATGTGATTGATGTCCACCAGGCAATTTATCACAGGTTATACTTCTCTGTATCCATCTTTGCTTTTATGTTCCCCAATTTTTGCTACCTTTCAAATCTGGGTCCCTAAGGAGAGGTTATGAAAATGGTTGTGTAGAGTGGTGTTAAATGCCAACTGCTGCTACTAGTCTTTTAGGAAAGTTGGTGCTCTTCCTATGAATGTTTATCCCCAAAGCAATAAAATACACAGATATAAAACAAATGCAATACAAGAAAGATAATGAAAAACAGTGCCATAAAACACAACGCACATTTGAATACCCAAGTTAATCTGTCAAGACTACTTCTTTTTCCCATTATAAAGTTTGTCATATTTGCTAGACTTTGAAGATGCCAGGATGTGGTAGGTGTTAATGTTTATCTTATTGTTGTTTTGATTTCTAGTATTCATAGCAAATTTAATATTCTAACAAAATATAAACTGAGAACATCACCTCTTGCTCTTCACAGCTCATTTCTTTCTTAGTTTTTCTTAGTGGCTTCATGCTTCTCTTGGGTTCTTTCTGCTTCATCACTTTCTTCTCTCATCTAAACTTCCTTGCAATCTCGAAATTTCATGCCAGAATGTATCTATTTCTTTCTTTTATTTTTCTTTCTTTCTGTCTTTCTTTTTTTTTTTTTTGGTAGTGTGAGTTTAACTTTTTTGCCCTCAGTAGAATGCTGTGGTGTCACACAGGTCACAGCAACCTCCAGCTCCTGGGCTTAGGTGATTCTCTTCCCTCAGCCTCCCGAGTAGCTGGGACCACAGGCACCCGCCACAACGCCTGGCTATTTTTGGTTGCAGTTTGGCCGAGGCCAGGCTTGAACCTGCCACCCTCAGTATATGGGGCTGGTGCCCTACCCACTGAGCCCCAGGTGCCACCCCTCCATTTCATTTTTTAAAGTCTCATCAAATATATTACCTTTTCTATAAGGTCTTATATAACATCACTCAGAATTAATCACTACTTTTTTTTGGTGTCAAAGCATAATTCTTTGCTTATATCAAGAGCATATCATGATATATTCCATGTATATGTATGTGTAAATGTCTGTGTTATGTATATTTATGTCTTTAAGGGCAAAGCCTATTATCTTATTCATTTTTAAGTCTCCAGGCCTCCAGGCCTTTTTAAGTCTCCATTATATGATACATATTACAAAATAAACACACAGTAAGGCTTTACAAATGCCCCAATGAACTGGGAAAGAAATTTTATATAACAAATCAGATGAACCTAAAGTAATTTTATAAAGTGCACTTTATAAAGATGTATTCACTTTAATTGAGATTGTGGAGAAATCTGTGTACTTTGGTGGGTTTAGTCTAAAGGACTAACAATATTCACTCTCTTCTACTTTATGGATATACTAAACAACTATTATATACGTAAAAATGTCTTCCCAGTAGGAAATTAAAGAACTATATGATTGTGGATTGTTTTTTCTAGGCCATATTTTGATTTATATAATATATAGATCACATTTTATATGTAGTTATTTTAAGCACCTGATTTTAAATATCAAACATTTTTTAGAATTTACATTCTAAAAATAAAGAACACTCTTTTATACTAATAGATGAGAGTACAGTTATAAGTAATCAGAAAAAGGAAGATAAAATGTCTACCTCATTATATTTGCATATGTAATGAAGACATTTTTATCCTTTTCTCATTTCTTTTCATTCTGTCTTTTCCATAAGAAGGTCAGTCACATAAGCAACTCTTCATTTTCATTACTGATTCAGGTCCTTCCAAACTTATTTCCTGTCAGAAGCCTGTAATAAGATGAAGAATGGAGATAAATCCATTGATCACTATAGGTTATGGACTTGCTGTTAATGGAATATTTGAGGGTTTTGACTAGAGAATAATAGAGAGTTTTGCCTGGGGAAATGAAAAAGCATATAATGTATGCATTGCTATTCTGAGTGTTATCACTTGAAAAACTCTATAGTACTATTTTGCCTTATTCCAGAATCCTCTAAAAACTGGGAAAACCTTTAAGTCACCTGGCAAATGAGTCAGCACAAATTTCCAAGTGTAGTGCATGCTGCTTCTAAAACTACAAGAGTTCCAGCAAATCTGTTTTATTCATTTATTTATCTAGGGTTGAAATTAAAAGATGCAATAAGATTTCCTTTACCTAGAAAGAGAGGTGGGCATGCCTTAAACTCTTGGACTCCTAAAACTTCCCCAACATCTTAACCACTGCTTGCTTCCTATCCTTTTAGTTGACTATACAGCGGATCTTTTTTACTTTATCAGATCTAATACCTTAGTGTTGTAATTCCTACGTGATGTTCTGTGATGATCTAGGTGTGTTTGGATTTATTGTGACAGAGAGCAGGCAAATTATCATATCTCTGGAGCAAGACTGTGAATAAATATATCCTGCTGTCTGTCCCAGGTGAATGTGAACTGCCTCCAGCAATCCTCAAAGATCTGCGTATTTTTCCTTCTAAAGTTTATGATTACTAAAGCAAATATCCATAGGTCATTTTGGGAAAGGAAATAGTGAATTATAACTGTATATACATTCCATGGAGTGGCAGGGTCTTTCTCCAAAGAAACACAATCTCCCTTCCTTCCTTCATCCCTCCCTCCCTCCCTCCTTCCCTTCCTCCCTTCCTTCCTTCTTCCTTTTCTCCTTCCTTCCACATCATTTTTATTTTTTTGTTGTAGAATTATGGGAAGACAAATGATTTGGTTACATAAATTACTTTTGTATGGTTTGAGTCAAAGTCATAAGTGTTCCCATCACCCAAATACTGTGCACTGGACCTGTTGAAGTGGATTTACCCATCCCTACCCCCCAACTCCTTGATTTCTGGGGAGTGTTATTTCCATATGTGCCCATGAGTGTTGATTGCTTACTTCCAATTTAATAGCATATATGTGGTGTTTGTTTTTCCTTTCTCATGATACTTCACTTAGAAAAATGGTCACCAGTTCTCACCATATTAACACAGGAAGTATTAGTTCATGATATTTTACAGCTCAGTAAACCTCCATGGTTTATATTTTATTAATCCCCTCATGTATTGATCGGCACCTGAGTTGTTTCCACATCTTTGTGATTGTGAATTTTGCTGCTACAGACATTCAAGTCAGGTGTCTTTTATATAAAATGTCTTTTCCTTTTGGTAAATGTCCAGTAGTGGGGCTACTGGATCACATGGTAGGTCTACTTTTAGTTCTTTGAAGTGTTTCCATACTACTTTCCATGGAGGGTATGCTAATTTATAGTTCTACCAGCAGTGTGTAAGAGCTCCTAGCTCTCTGCATCCATGCCAACATTTGTTGTTTTGAGACTTTTTCATAAAATTCATTCTCACTGGAGTTAGGTGATATTTCATTGTGCTATTGGAAAAACTCTTATAGACAGTAGCTTAGGCAAAAAATTTATGAAGATGACCCTAAAAGTAATAACAGCAACTACATCAAAAATATAAATGAGACCCGATAAAATTAAAAATCTTCTGGACAGCCAAGGAAAGAATCAATAGAGTGAACAGACAACCTACAGAATGGGAGAAAATATTTGCCTGGTTTACATCTAATAAAGGGCTGATAACAAAAACTACAGCAAACTCAAGCAAATCGGTAGGAAAAAAATCAAACAACCTCATTAAAAAGGGGCAAAAGACATGAACAGAAACTTTTCAAAAGAAAATAGATTAAATGCCCAAACATAAGAAAAATGCACAATTTCTTTTTCAATTAATCCATTTGGGTGTTATAACTGGCTCATGTCTGGAAACTGGACAGCTGTTTATAATTTTCCTTGAGGAGGCTGACATCTACTCTGGGTCTCTTTTTTATTACATTATGTTGGCTCCTCATTTGTACTGCCCCTGCTCTACCCTAAAGGTGTCTGTAGGTCAATGCCCCTGTTGCTATTTTGATCTTGAAGCTGTTGTGTAAGTTCACATTACCTCTAGTAGTTAAATGCTATTATCTGGCCTTGGTGTTCTGAATCGTGTCATTCATTGATGCTAGCTAACCTGGTTCTATATAATAACACCTTGATAGTCCTGACTGTACTACTGATCTTCTGAATAATTTTGGTGACTAATTCATCATCACATTCTTTCTTACCTTGTATAAACAGTTGCCTTCCAAGAACTATGGTCATCCGGTGGAGCCTTGGGTCTTAAATAAATAAATAGATTTATGGTATCATGCCCCTTGATCACTCCTGAAATTCTGCATACGCAGTTCGGCTATTTCTACAGTATTTAACATGGCATATAAGATTTTTCAAGATTCTAAAGAGCCATAACACACTCTATTAATATTTTCTCTAGGGCCTCTTCTCAGGGCATTAAATCTTTACTCATGACCAAAGTGCTCCAATATCAATAAAACCTTGCATTACTCAATTTTATATTCTGACCCCTCCCCACTCTTCCATAGTCAAACTTCTTTAGAATCCACTCCCAAGCATTCTCTCCAAGTTCATTCTAATGCTTATTGACCAGGTTTGTAGCTCTTTCCATGTATAAGTCCTTCATAGCAGGATCAGTATTTCTCTACTTGGGCCATAGTGAAACTCAAGCTTAATTACTGACATAGGGGGGTACTGGGTTTAAAAGAACACTCCCAAATTCATGCCCATCCAGAACCTGTGAATGTGACCTTATTTGAAAATAGGATCTTTTCATATATAATCAAGATAAAATGTAATCATTCTGGCTTAGAGTGTGGACAAAATCAGTGACTGATGTCCTTACAAAAAAAAAAAGAAGGAAATTTAGCCGGACATATAGGCACAGAGGGGAGGAGGCATGGGAAGCCAAAGGCAGAAATTAAGAGTGATACGTGTATGAGACAAGGAACACCAAGGATTGTCACTTTACCTCTTTCATGCTTACATGGATGGAGCTGGAACATGTTTTTCTTAGTAAAGTATCCCAAGAATGGAAGAAAAAGTATCCAATGTACTCAGTACTATTATGAAACCAATATATAATCACTCATACTTTTATACAAATGATAAAACACAACTATAACCCAGAATGAATGAGGGAAGAGGAGCGTGAGGGGAGGGGAGGTGTGAGGCCAGGTGGAGGAAGGGTAATCGGTGGGACCTCACCTATGGTGCATATTGCAAGGGTACATGTCAAATCTATTAAGGGTGGAGTATAAATTTCTTAACAAAACAATTAAGTGAAGTGAAGACTATGTTAACCAGTTTGATGTAAGCATTCCAATTTGTATATAAAATCAGGACATTGTACCCCATAACTGCAGTAATGTACACAGTTATGATTTAATTAAAAAAAAGAGAGGGTAGAGGCAAGGAAGGGCACTTCCATAGAGTCTTTGGGAGGAATTAGCCCTGCTGACACATGGTTTTTAAATTTCTTGCATCCAGAACTGTAAGAGAATACACTTTTGTTGATTTAAGCCACCAAATTTGTTACACATTTATGATAGCCATATGAAACCATTCATAATACAAGGGACCAGAAGGGGAGATGTGGGTCAGTTTTGAGGAACTCAGCATTATCCTGCTGGGCACTTGTTTCTGTTGATGGCTCTGCATGGTCTCTAGACACAGTGACTCCTCTCTTCCAGAGTGCTTCGTTGCATCTATGAATGAGTGAGTGGGCAAGAGACAGCGGTTTACCTTCCAAATAGAACTTGCGTGGAATGCAGAAAAAGGCCAATGGTACCCTAATGTATGTGAACAGCTAGGCATCTTACCAGGTCTTTCTTTGTTAGTGACCACCTGTGTCAAAAACAAAGGCATACATGGAAAGGGGGAAATAACTCAACCCATAGTTCATTTTCCTTTCATTCTTTTACCTTATCAGTAAGCCAAAGATAGAGTGTTGGTAGGTGAGTGCCAACGAAGATAGGAAACAAAAACACTAGAGTTATTTTTGTGTAATGTTTCCACTTTTCTGGTAAGAATGAGATAGACGTGCACGTACAAGCTATGAAATACAAAGTGTGTAATTACAGTGATTCAGCCTGTGAGTTAATTGCTCTTATGCTGATGTTGAAAAGAGGCCTTACATAATCTATAAAGATGAATGGTAAAATTCAAGCTCACAATTTTCAGTTTGCCTATTTATTTATTTTTGCTTAGAATGACATTCACTAGTGAATAAAAACATCATGAAAAGCCAAGAGAGAACATAGGGCAGAGGAAAAAATTTTGTATTTTACTATCTTTAATAGCACTTTAGGTCTGCTTTCTGTAGAAATCACATATTTTATTTTTGTTCTGGGCCCTGCATGTGAGATAACCTCAGCTGACTCCCACAGGGAAAATCATGAGCATGGAAATGCCTCCGATATTGTCCTGAGAAGAACGGCAAGGGAGCAGGGCTGTCATACTCTAGCACCAGCCAGCCGTCGTCCCAAGGGCCACTCTCAGGAGATGGAGACACCTATATTCCCTGCTTGTCTGCACATCTTGATGAAGCAGCTCCTGTTATAATAAAGTTGCAACTTCATTTGTTGGAAGTAGCACACAGAGAAAAGGGGGATGGGCACATGACTATAGTAAAAGGTTTCCAAGGAGTTCTTGCGCAGAATACCAACCTCCACCTACTAACTTGTTGCCTGTCCTAAGGTCTCATAGTGATCGGGCAGGATCCCTGCAGGAGAAAATGAAGAACATAAATTAGAACAATTCTAGAAAGGCTTAGAACAATTCTCACACGCATGAGAAAGGAAGCCAGAAGAGATAACTCAGCCCTCTGGAGGGAATATCAAGGAGAGGTGGGGTTGCTCAGGTGAGGGTGAATTGTTCAGAGAGAACTATGTAAAGAGAAGCCGAGAAACCTTGCCAAGGGACAAAGCCTTAGGAAACCTTAGGAAATCTCAAAGTGGAGAATTCAGGGGAATACATGCCCTGGCCTCATTCTTTTCTTTGCCTTGGATGTCTTGTTAGGACTAAAAAGAAGCCAGGAAGTAGGGAATCCATTGTTGTATGGCCTTCAGAACAGCCCCTGAGGAAGACAGCAGGGCAGGGAAGGTTAGAGAATGAATTTGAGGGTCAAACCTGAGATCATCAAACTCTCTGGGGCTCTTTTAACCTTTTTCCATAGATGGCAACAGATACCATTCTAAAATAGAAATGTGAGTTAAATCATTCCCTTGCTTTAAACCTTTCAGTGGTTCTGTTTTTAAACTATGGACCTGCAAAGTATGTTCTCTTTTGCTTCTTTATGGCTATTCTCTTGCTAATTCCAGCATCATTGACTGTCCCCCAACCCCAGTAAACAGCAGTCATTATGACCTTCCCTTTAGAGATCAGAATGTGCCATTTGTTCTTTCCCCACATGCTTCTCCATGCTGTGTCCTTGACCCGAATCACTGTTCCACCCAGTACTAATCATGGGGGAGCAAGCAGAGGACCAACCCATCTTTCTCCTTCTGTATGAGGTTATGACCCCTGGTTAATTATCTAGGTCTGTTAAAATGTGAAGCATATTTCTAGTAATATTGTTTATGAAAAAATTAACCCTGGTGGTAAAATTAACATCGGGCTTCCCCGGGTGTGGTGACTCTTGTTCCTGGGCATATTCTTTGTAGGGTTCTTGGAAACCATGACATTGTTATAGGAGATGTTGGCTCTCTGCGACATGAGGCTTTTCAGCTAGAGTATCCACTCCTGCTCATTGTATGTGGATCTTGTTTCCTAGCATCTGAATTGTTACCTGGGGAGAAAATAGCTTCTGGAGGGCTTTGTGAATTGCTGTGTGAAATACAGCAAATTCCACATTGACAAGAGCACTTGATACTATGATGCCGTAAGCGGCAGTTACTGTTTTGTGTCTTCCTGAGTGGCATGGTGCTAGTCTTATAAGTATGAATGTTTAGTTGAACCCAGGAAGACCCTTTAGTAACTGTGAAAGACAATCAACGAATTTAAATGGATTTATCCTCCAGCAGCTCCCCGCGGCTCTTGCTTTCTGACAGCTGTGGCTCCCTCTCCTCTCTGCTTCGGCATCTTTGTCTGCTGGTTAATTTCCACCTTTCTTTTGATTGTATCTTAGATGGTTCTTAGAAGCCTTCATTTTCCTACAGGACATTTTACAACCCCTGTACTTACTCTATCTTGACACTGAATTATAACACCTATTTACTTTTTTACTTTTACTCACATTGGAAGATTCTGGTTGCTAGGGGAATGGCCATTTTTCTCACTCTGATGTATATAGCATCTAGCATGTTACCTGACTCAGTGTAGTCAATAATACTGTTAAATTACAATAAGTCTCGGAACTTTCTTGGTTCCAAATTATGTTTTAGAAACAAAGTTGAGGAGAGTTGTAGTTTGTTTAATGATTTAGCTATAGTTCATTTAATGGCTTATTTTTGTCTAGCTTTGTTGCTAGTATAGGCTAGTTACTATGGATTAATTTTGAACCTCACATATTTAAAGATTGAATAAACATTCAGCTTCAACTCAGCTCAGCTCAATTCAATTCAATATGTCTTGAACATCTAATGCTAGAAGAGTAGGAAGCAAATACTGCCAAAGAGTAAAAGAAATTTGGACTTTTGCACCTCTGTGGATTCATATCAAAGTGGTAGGGCCACCTTTAATCACAGAAAGTCAGCCATATTACATCTCAGACTAAGTACAAGAGGATTAGTGACTACCTTGTAGAGAAGGTCGAATTGAACTACAGTTTTTAAAAAGGTTGAAGCAAGTAGTCTGTGAAAACCAACAGCATAAGAAACTCCCAAATGTTAGCAAATGGGCTTACATTTGGAGCAGGAAGAATATAGACAAAACTGTGGTGATTGGTTCCTAGATGGACAATATACACATTGCACCTTGGAAGACAATGGATTTAAAGTTGGGCCAGGGTTTTAAGTCTTCCTAACTCAAAGAATTTAATCGTGCATATGTCCTTTCTTGCTTCAATAGGCTATCATTTGAAATCTTCCAAAATGATAAAGTTTGTAATACATACATGTACTGGCCTGTATGTGGGTTAAGAGTGGGTCTCTTAAGTGCCAGAACATGGCAAGGATGCTACTTCTACCAAAGACATTATTGGCCACTGTTCTTTAAGTTACATAATATAGGGTTCTTCAGTTCATGGATTAGACCTAGATAAACTGACGGTGATTAATGACTGTGAATGTATTCTGTGTAACCTCTTCTGTTTGCTATTTCTTAGCTCTTTCAATATTGGCTCACAAGTAAATATGTTTGAATGTCTTCTTTTTGTTGCTATTGGTAAAAGGCCTAAGATAGTATTGACTTTATGTGATTAAAAACTTTGTGATAATAATGATTCATTGTTTAATTCTACTATTTTTGACTAATTTCTAGAACATAGAAGATGATAGAGTGATATAGCATTTAAACATAAGTTCCAAACCTAGTCACTGAATGCCTGTGTGTGGTTAGCGCTGTACAAAGCTCGCTAAGAGCATTTTCTCATTGAATTGTCACAAAGCTGCATAGCAGGGACCACCATCCCCTTTTGTAGTCTTTACAAATTACAGAGAATGTATGTACATTTATCTGCAGCTTTGTATAATCTTAGTGGATTTAGGAAAAATATTGCAAACAATTCAATTTTCAGTCAAAATGGAAGAAATATTTTAGATGTTGAATACCATGGCAATGCTCTCTATATTGATAAGGTTTATAGCAGAGAATATTCCAACCAGAAAAGACTATTAAGTTTTTTTATTTCATTTCTCTTATTTTGCAAATGAAGAAGCTTTGCATTAGAAAGTATTGGCAGGGTTACATATTTTGACTTAAACAATTGTCTTTCAATATACTGTATGCACCTACTAAGTAATATATTTTCCCCACAATGATTAGTATATTAGAAGCAGTAAAACCAACAGCCACTAGTTGTCATTCAATGATAAAGGAAGGATGATTTTAATTTGTATGAAACAGAATAAAAAACTACTTTCAGTAAGGAGTTGCCTATCATGAAAACCTTCTTAAATGAAACTTGAGACAGCTATTGCTATAGGAAAAAATAAAAAAGGTCAGTCAACTTTATTTATTCAGGGTGTTTAAAAAGGCCTGCTCAATTTTATAATAGTCAACTACTCTGGTAATTAAAGTCTGCTAAATGTAAGTTCATACTACATTTAGTGTATACTATAACTTGGAATGTGTTAAGAATCCTGTGGGAAATCTACAAAAAAAAAAAAAAGAGAAAATATTCATCATCTTCTCAAGAATCTTTTATACAACCCTGAAATTTAACAATCTTACTTTGAGAAAACTATTATGGGGGGGGGGAACACAGTACAGAAAGAGTACATAAATGTTAACTTCATTGCAGTATTTATATAAAAATAAAATACTGAAAGCAAACCACCTGCCAATAGAGCATTGATAACCTTGGAAGAACCATGTGATGGAGTATCATACAGCCCTGTGGCAGAATAAAATAGTTCACTTTGGGTTAACATGGGGGCATATTCATAGGATATTATCAATGGAAAAAGCAATGTGTGCATCCCATATTTGGAGGGAACAAAAGGTGAATATGAAAGTGTACATATCTAAACACACACACGCCTAGGAAAGCAGATGAAGACAACTACATAATTATAGTAAAATGTTAGAAAAGATTAGCATTGAGCTATTAACCAGTGGGTGGGGAAGTTGGAGCCTCAAGGTCACATGTGGCCCTCCAGATCCTCAAGTGCAGCCCCTCAACTAACTCGACACTTCACAGAACAAATCCCTTTAGTGAAAGGAATTCTTCTATAAAATTTGGATTCAGTCAAAAGGATGAACTCAAGGATCCAGAAGGCCACAAGCAGCCCCAAGGCTGCAGGTTTGCCAGGGGCCAGTGTACATTTTAGACAGCATGATCAACTGCAAATTTATTTAACTTATTTTTCAATATTTAAATTAAAAAAAATTTAAAAAGGGATTTGACGAGGTCAGATAATTGCAGGTGGGGAAAAGAAACACAAACTGGTAATGTTGGTGTAGTATTTCTCTGTCGAGAGCAGCTGATATAATAGCATGGTGGTAGAAACATACGGGAGATAATAAGAAATGACAATTTGTAGAGATCAAGAGACAAATACAGATGGCAATGTAGGTTAAAACATTAGGAGAGAATTAAGATAGAATAAATTGTGTGAAGGATTATGAACAAGTATTCTTTTTGGGAGGCAGAAGGGCAATTTGTGCTAACTAGGATCAAGGGCTATTGTCTTGTCATAGGTGTTGCGGTGTTTTGA